>SNQJ01S0012767.1:102234-126314 GCA_010110895.2 Picea sitchensis | reverse complement strand
ATTTTATTAGCCAGTGTCAAATACGGGCTGAGAGGTAAAAAACGGGCTACAACCCATCAAATTCCAGGCCTGGTCCCCAAGTCCCCATTGACGTCTCCAGCTAATTGGAAACGTTTCCTAGGTGTTTAAAAGTCCCCGGTACGTGGGAATGCAGGGTACTTGAGTTTTTTTAGGGGGGACAGGTACCCGTGCAACATAGAAAAAAACATGTCTAGCATATGATTTTGTTTGTCTATAAACTAGTCTAAAACCATTGGAGGAATAAGATTGTTTAGATTTATTAGGTAATGTTTGATTTTGCTTATGATAATGAGATGAAAACATTCAACATGAAGCAAGTCATTGTTTCCTGTGTGATGCCACTAGATTTTGAATGACATGCATTCCTTAAATGTGAGAATATTTGATGTAAACCTAACTTGAGGGGTTTACTAGACCATTGGGACCACTTGATCACTCCTTCATTTATGGTTAACCACTTTAGTGGTTATTGCGGTCCCACCCTTTTAGGTCTTAGGAATAAACCCTAAACCTATTTATCGGTGAGGCTCTAGCCTCATTTGACATATGTTGCACACACAAATGTATTGTGCTCTTTGAGATCTTCTTACAAAGATATGCTTCATCATTTAAAGACATTTTTTAACAACACCATCTCACTCAGTTACCTTGAGCTCATCATGAAATCCTAACATGGTATCAAAGCCAGGTTACATAAGGAGTAAAATGTGATCGTGATTATAACTTAGATTATTTGATCACTATTGCTTTGCTAGTGAACCTTTGTTCTGATTGGGCAAATATATTTTGGGTGAGTCTTTGTAGCATCTGTGTTGAAAGAAATGAACCCTAGCCCCTGATTCTTGTGAAAATTTCGACTTTCCAAATATTGGCAATATTCAATGTTTTGTTTTGTGGACTAAGACAAAATTGTAGAGCAAGCATACAAACCCTATACTTCAAAACCATTTTCTCCAATGATTCAGAACATTGTTGGCCCCTTTGCTCAACAAAGGAATTTGTCACTACATACATTGATCTATTGTCAAAAAGGCATGAGGACTTCATGCTCACCGGGTTGAACTATGCAACGAGACCTCAAACCTGGACATTTCTAATTTTATTCTTGTCTGTGACAATGAACTCTAGTATGTTTTTTGTCCGATGTGTGCAGTTCACACCCTAGCATCTTGTCGTTCGAGTTGCCATTCCGCATTCACCCTCTTGCATTGGTCCTCACATATTGTTGGACAGACAACTTTTTGAATATAAAAGCCTAAGTATAAAGAAAGAGTGCAAAAGGAAGGATTCGTGTAGAAAATATAAAGGGCGCAGAAGGACGCGAAGGATGGAGACAGTGCAAAGACAAAAGGATAAAGCAAGTGAACGAGAAAAGGAAGCACAAACAATGATAGTGCGACTTTCCAGAAATAGAAGGACAACAGAAAAGTTGTATAAAGAACAAAAAGTAGAAGGCGGCAAATAGCCAGTTAACTGAAGATGGCTATGCCATGCATTGTAATGGGTTATTTTGGGATAGATAAGAATAGAACTTGAAACCCTAGATTTTGGGGTATAAATATGTAAAGGGATTGGAAGAGAGAGAGAGAGAGAGAGAGAGAGAGAGGTATGCGTATGTGAGTGTGTGCATGAATGAGAATTGAGGCTATGGAAAGATCGTGAATGTAATAGTCAGTTAGTAGGAAAGAAGATGAATAAAGAAGGAGTTTAGAGAGGATATTGTATCTTGTGTTCTTACTTGTCTTTATGCGTTCATGAATGATAATATACCTTGCAGAATAGATTTAGTCTATGGATTGGTTATGCTATAATGTTCATGTATGGATGTGATAGTTTATGAGATAATCAAGAACATACATAAGTTAAGATCAGGAAGAATGATTCATGCATCAACCTCCCTTTCCCTTACTGTTGCAGAAACCTGGTTCTTGCAGCCCCAATAGATACCTCGGGTGAGACTTCATCTGCGCAAGTAGGTGATGCTGAAAGGGTCGGTGTCTTGAGGCGTTTGTTGGTCACAGTCAAACCAAACCTTGGGTCTTATAACCCTTGCACAGACAAGAAGTAGCCAACAAATGGTTCTGTTGTCAAGATTGGGAACTTCCAACTGAGGGAATGTTTTGGAGGCCAACTAAGAAAGAAATCATCGACTGGTTGGAACGAAAAGAAAGAAACTTCGCACGACAAGAGAACGGGAACCCTCGGATGAGTGACGAGCAATGGATGCAAAAGTATGTGTTCATAGATCAACATGAAATTTTCTTTGGCGAATTCCCAGAACTTCTAATCGAGTGGTTAGAAAGGTTAGTAGAGAAGACAGGAAGGTTTAGTGCTGCAGCATCGAAGAATTGGACTTTGGAACTGATAAGGAAGCTAAAATCAATAAGTAACCCAACGACTCGAGCAGTTGATTTTTGGTTGGATAGTATACTAGGGGGTTATGTTACAGAACTTTCCGTAGATTGCATTCAGTCATACAGTGTTGCAGAAAGAAAGTTTTTCAAAGGCCCAAGTGGGAGGTTCTTGAAATCATTGAATACATGGATAAAGATGCTATTATGTGAAAAGCATGTGATGATAATGAAGTCCGACAGCTAAATGGGCTTTCCGCACTTAGAGGAGTTGGAGGATAACAGAAGGATCACCTGAGAAAAAAGGAGGAAGCAACGAAAGAGGAAGGAAGGGACCGAGGATGCAAGAAGGCAGTACACTAAAAAAAGACTACGAATTTGGAGAGTTGCGCAGAGGAAGGAGGTATAAAAGGCAAAAGACCGGGGTTGGGAGAGAAGAGCCACACAGTGAACCAGAAGTACGGGAACCTTGCGCACAAGTCTGAATTGTAGAGATACCATATATAGGAGGCGGAGAAGAGAGTTGCCGATCCAGTCCAGTAATAGAATAGCCGGTAAGTCCTACTTAGACAGGATCCTGCGTTGAATCCACAACCCCATGTGCATCACCACAATTAGAAATAACATTTGAAGACTTGTCGAAAGCCATCATAGTTATAGCCAAGGAGGACAGAACAGTACCAGTCGAAATAGTGGGAGTAGTGCACAAATTCAAAATCAGAGTGTACCAACATCACCAAGAGGAGGGAATACACAGACCAACATGGCAGGGATCAATAATACTCTTAGGCTTCCTGAATTCAAGGGTGTAGGGTCAAAGGACCCAGAACAACACTTATTTGTCTGCGAGACAGTTTGGGCCACTAAAAACATACAGGACGAAGCAATAAAGAGTGCATAGTTAGCGACAACGTTTAGGGGCCGCGTGCCAGTATGGTATATGAAGTTACAAGGTATTACACCTACCAGACATGCTAGGACTTTGGCAGAAATAAAGCAAGCGCTATTAAAGGAGTTCAAAAAGCCGAAGTCAGAATCGCAGTATATTATTGAACTGAAGGAGATCAAAAAGCTGCAAACAAAGTCGTTATGGGATTACGATCAACGCTTTAAGGATGTAATGGGGAGACTGACTTTCCAGATTCCAGATCAGCAACATAAAGAGTGGTTCATTGCAAAATTACTACCCCACATTCATAGACCACTAATTCAACAAAAGGTTTCTTGCATCCCGAAGCACTGGAAATCGCGATGAAATTAGAGTCATCGCCGGTAGGAGACAGTGGGGGGATGGCGCAAGTTCAGACGCAGTTAGCCGCATTAACAATTCAATTGGCTAAGCTTACCAAGGGAAGAGAAAGACGAGAACAAATTTGGTGTACCAAGTGTAGGACGATGGGCCACCACAAGGACGAATGCCTAGCATTCGCACAGTACTTGGCAGTAGGAGCATCGAATCCACGACCTGGAGGAGGATACTGCAAGATTTGTAAGAAATGGGGACATCATCCCACTGAGTGTCCATTACTCCAGAAATATCAGAGTACTCCAAAGAACTTGTTTTGCATTTTTTGCAAATCAGTAGGACGTGAAGAAAAGGACTGGTGTGCGTTCGACCTACTAAGGGAGCTCACATCAGATATATACAGGATCCAGGAAGAGAATACCAGCGCGGATGGGAGTGGTGTGGAGTATAACACTCAAAGAGGTTTCAATCAGGGGAACAGAGCAAATTTTGGCAGAGGCTGAGGTAGAGGGAATTTTGGTCGAGGAGGACGAGAACTGATTATTTGTTATGACTGTAAATTGTAATCAACCAAGACACTTGGCCCAAGATTGCCAGAACCTGTGTACCACGTGCACATATTGCAGAGCACTGGATCATGCAACAGAGGATTGTCCCCAACTGGTTGCAAATGGCAAGCTAGAGGCAACCTGAATTAGAATCCACATCAGAATCAGAATGTGCAGATGATGTCAATTGAAAAATGCAGTGAAGGACCAAAAATCACAGTCGTTACACGTGGAGGAGATCGCACAAGCGCTGACATGGCAACTCGAGGAAATCAAACAGAGCAGTTGGTAAAGAAGTCAGTGAGGCCTATGCCAGCATTCAACCCACGACAAGAAAAAGAGACATATTAGAGCACATGAAAGGAAATACTTGAACCACATGGGGAAGCGTCCACATCATCGCTACCTCGTCTAAAAGATCCAGCGGTACCTGAAAAGTCAAGTGTGCCAGTAAGTACACTAACTGAATTCTTAAAAAGTTGTGTAGAACTGATGAGGGATAGAACTGTGCTCGGTATATTATAAAACATGATTGATCATTGCACGAAAGGAAGGGACACCCCTGTCACACAGCGAATGGTAAGCCAGGTACTACGCGGATAGAGAACCAACGGGGAATTCAAGTTTAATGCGCATATTGGGGAATACGATGTGGATAATGTTATTCTAGACTTGGGATTGGATGTGAATGTACTACCTAAGCAAACATGGGAGATGATGGGAGAACCTAAATTAATATGGTCCCCGATCCAGTTAAGGCTCATGAATCAGCATAAGATAATCTCGATCGGGCGACTAACGGGGGTACCTGTAAACATAGATGGGGTGTGTAGCATGGCAGATTTTGAAGTTATTGAGATCGTAGACGATAGTCAACCATATCCAGCTTTAATGGGACCGGAATGGGCGGTTGATAACCAGACAATTATTAACTTGAAAACAAGAGAGATGATCTTCAAGATCAGGAATCTAAAGGTTAATGCACCCTTGGACCCATCAGAAGGGAAGAGATATACAGAGTCAGTAAGAGCGAATGACATGGTAAATTTATATAATCTGACTGCGCGAATGGAGGATTATGTTGAGCCAACAACAGATGGTGCGCTTAGTTGGAGAAGTTTCAGTTCATGCACATCATATTTAGAAGTTGGTCTAGAGAATTGGCAACAAAGGTTGCAGGAAGTATCAACTAGAAGATGTGCCCGTATAAACCGATCTTTGTGTTGGATTGGCACAGAACTATATGACCCACCCAAGTACGATGGACTAACTGAGATCAATATGTTTATAAAAGCATTTGAATTATAGGTAGCTGAACAACAGAGGCTATTAGCACTGGATGTCGTCTTAAAAGCAACTCCAGCTAGATGGTGGGCCACGCACAGACAGAGTATTAAGGACTCGACACAGTGCAGTAGACTCATGCAGATACATTTTGGACCTGAAGCAGAAGTAAGTGTGTAGAAATACACAGGAGAAAGTGACCTGACGGATCATGTGGAAAAATGTAAAGCTTTATGGCAGTCAGTGTCAGAAACAAAATGGACGCACTGATTCATACACATGTTGGATACAATCCCGAGGAATTGGTATTTAGAATTGGAGACGTGCAAAGAGACAACAGCATGGGAAGGATTGGTCCAAAGATTCTAAGTCACGTTCACATTTGAACATGAATCTCCCTCCATACAGGCCATCCTAACAAAGATCTTCTTGAAGGAAGAATCGGTGGAAGAAGAACCCTTAGGCGGTACGCATAAATCCAAATTAACAGTCTAGAAGCTATTGGAATGTTATAATGTCGCGGAGGAGGAATACGATGAAGGGGATCCTAGGACTGTCCAGGTACCAAAGACAGAAGGCACATGCGCAGTAGAAGGGCCAGAGCTGGTATCCGCCGCATACACACAACCAATAAAGACAAAGCAAGTCAACATTGGGACAACGGAGAACCCTAAGTTTGCACACATAGGAGACTATTGCAACGATGAGACAATTGAGAAGGTGGCAGACTTATTACGAGAATATCAAGACTTATTTCCAACTACATTCTCAGAGATGAAAGGGATAGTAGGCGACTTAGGGGAGATGAAGATTCCACAAAAACCTGGAGCTAAGCCAATATGACAGAGACCGCACAGGTTGAAACCGAGATATAAGGAGAAGATTAAGGTTGAACTAGATAGAATTCTCAACGCAAGCATCATTGAACCAATCGAAGAATCTGAATGGATTAGCCCTATGGTGGTGCAGGACAAGGAGACTGGAGGGATTAGGATCTGTGTCGACTTAAGGAAGCTGAATGACGCATGTTTACATGACCCATTCCCAACAATGTTCATTGATGAAGTACTGGAGAACGTAGGAGGTCAAGAAGTGTATTCATTCACTGATGAAGTACTGGAGAACATAGGGGGTCAAGAAGCGTATTCATTAACTGATGGATTCTCTGGTACCATCAGATAAAAATCGCACAGGAGGATAGACATAAAACCACATTTGCGACAGAATGGGGGCAGTTATCAATACACGGTGATGCCATTTGGATTGAAGAATGCCCCTGCAGTGTTTTCTAGAGTGGTTGTGGCCGCATTCAAAGAGTTCATCCATAAATTATTGGAAGTGTACTTAGACGATTGGATGGTATTCAGTCTACTACAGGGTCATATCGAAGTTCTTCGGCTCATGTTAGATCAATGCAGACAGTGTCAGATTTCGTTGAACTTAAAGAAATGCATCTTTCTTGCATCATTCGGAATCCTACTCGAGCATATAGTATGCAGGCGAGGCCTATTGGTTGACCCAGCCAAGATCGTCGTTATCCCGGAATTAGCGCCGCTGAGCTCATTCAAACAGCTAAGAGCAACTTTGGGGCATACAAGTTATCACAGGAAGTTTATTAAAGGCTACGCGCAGATTACAACACCCATGGAAAAGTTGTTGAAGAAAGAAGTCAAGTTCCAATGGACTAAGGATTGCGAGAAGGGGTTGGACACACTGAAATAGAGACTGGTCACTGCACCCATTTTAGTCTTCCCAGATTGGGACAAAGAGTTCCATGTCCATATCGATGCATCATCCATTGCACTGGGCACAGTGCTCTCACAACCAGGAGAAGGCGCAATCGATCATCTGATTGCGTTCAAAAGTAGGAATTTGTTTATATCTGGAAAAAAAATATACCACTATAGAATGGGAAGGCCTGGCCATGGTCTATGTGCTCCAGAAGTTCAGACATTACCTACTTGGGTCTCACTTCAAAATATACATCGACCATTCTGCATTAAAATACTTAGTCAATAAGCCTGTCTCAGGAGGAAGAATATGCAGATGGTTGTTACTATTTCAGGAATATGATTTTGAGGTCATCGTAAAACCCGAGAAACTGACTGCAAGACCAGATCATCTCTCACGGATCTTGACAGGAGAGGATGCAGGTAATTTAGATGATAATTTCCCGAATGCACAGTTATTGGCAGTCAGGATGGTGGATGATTATTTCGCAGACATTGTGGAGTTTCTACATACAGGTGTGGCTCCCTCCTACATGACGGTGGCACAGAAGAAACAATTGGTAGTCAAGGCAACATACTATCAATTAATTGCAGGGAACTTGTATAAGTTAGGGGCAGATGGAATATTTAGGCGTTGTGTACTGGCACACGAGAGAACAACTATATTGGAGGAAGCACGCGACGGGATTGTTGGAGGACATTACACAAGAAAAGTAATGGCACATAAGATTTTATGTACAGGGCTTTGGTGGCCCACACTATTCAAGAACGCGAAGTATTGTCAGTCTTGCGATGTATGCCAAAGAGAGGGTAAACCATCGTGACGCAATGAAATGCCCTTAAATCCACAAGTTACATTGCAAGCATTCGATAAGTGGGCTATTGATTTTGTGGGTCCCATCAACCCACAAGCAAGGAGATCAGGAGCAAGATACATTATCACTGTGAGCGAGTATTTAACCAGGTGGGCAGAAGAAGCACCAATTATTGATTGCACTGCAGAGACTGCTGCGCAGTTTCTATTTGAGAATGTAGTCACCAGGTTTGGATGTCCGAGCATATTACTTAGCGATCAAGGTATGCACATTCTTAACCGAACCATTGTTGCATTAACTGAGGAATTTCATATTCATCATCAGAAACGTACCTCATATCACCCTCAGGCTAATGGCACAGTAGAAGTTTTCAAAAAAAAATTGGAGAATGCTTTGACAAAGATCTGTAATGTTGGAAGAGACGATTGGGACTTACGCATCCCTACGATACTATGGGCATACAAAACTACAAGTAAGAAGTTGACAGGGAAAACACCATTCTGGTTGGTCTATGGACAAGAAGCAGTAATGCCAATGGAGTTCATTATACCTAGTTTGCGCATTGCCGCCATCACTGAACTATCGGACACAGGTGCAATAGAGGAGAGATTGCACAGTTAGTCTAGCTTAAGGAGGATAAGTTTATGGCCAGATTCCATCAACAGATGCAGAAAGCCAGAGAGAAGGCCTAGCATGATCGACATATTAGAACCAAGAAATTCCAAGTCGACAATCTGGTACTACTCTACGACAGCAAGTATCTACAGTGCCCAGGGAAGTTTTACATGCACTGGTTAGGGTCATATGTGATCTAGTAGATAACAGAGACAGGTGTTGCGCGGTTGGGAACCTTGGATGGACAGATCTTGGATGGAATGGTGCATGGAAGTCGACTGAAGCTCTATAGAGATAGTCGACCGTGTGCACAATGACCTCTGCAACGCAGAAACCCCTGTATTATAGTAGGTGTACCATAGTAGCCAGAAACACAAGAAAAACCAAATAAAAAGTAGAAAAAGAAAAGTAAAACAATAAAAAGGTAGTGATAGAAAAAGAGTAAGCAGAATCCCAAGGTATAGTGACCAGCGACAAGCATATGTTGAAGTAGAGCGATTGAGGGACCAGCAGAAGGTGGTCCTTCAACAAAGACTTGGACCTAGGCAGGAGGAAGTGGTCAAGATTATTGGAGACTTGGCCACTGTCCAAGAGAAGGTCAAGCAGGTCGTGGTGGATACAGAGAATAAACTGCATGATTTGACCGAGCAGGCCACCGAGGAGATCACTTCCAAAGAGGCCACCATTGTCACAGAGGTGGAAACAACTAAGGTTGTAGCAACAATTCATTGTAGCATGGAAAAACAGGGAACATGCCTAAGTGGCTTGGGACGAGCCACAGGTGAGTGTTGGGGACATGTTGGACATGCATCTTTTCGAATATAAAAGCCTAAGTATAAAGAAAGAGCGCAGAAGGAAGAAAGGGTGCAGAAGGAAGGAATCGCACAAAAGATAGAAAGGGCACAGAAGGACGGAGACATCACAAAGACAAAAGGATAAAGCAAGCGAGCGAGAAAAGGAAGCGCAAACGACGATAGTGCGACTTTCCAGAAATATAAGGACAACATAAAAGTTGTATAAAGAACAAGAAGTAGAAGGCAAATAGCCAGTTAACTGAAGATGGCTATGCCATGCATTGTAATGGGTTATTTTGGGATAGATAAGAATAGAACTTGAAACCCTAGATTTTGGGGTATAAATATGTAAAGGGATTGGGAGAGAGTATGTGTATGTGAGTGTGAGAGTGTGTGCATGAACGAGAATTGAGGCTATGGAAAGATCATGAATGTAATAGTCAATTAGTAGGAAAGAAGATGAATAAAGAAGGAGTTTAGAGAGGATATTGTGTCTTGTGTTCTTACTTGTCTTTATGCGTTCATGAATGATGATATACCTCGCATAATAGATTTAGTCTACGGATTGGTTATGCTGTAATGTTCATGTATGACTGTGATAGTTTAGGAGATAATCAAGAACATACATAAGTTAAGATCAGGAAGAATGATTCACGCATCAGCCTCCCTTTCCCTTACTGTTGCAGAAACCTGGTTCTTGCAACCCCAATAGATACCTCGGGTGAGACTTCATCTGCGCAAGCAGGTGATGCCGAAAGGGCCGATGTCTTGAGGGTTTTGTTGGTCACAGTCAAGCCGAACCCCGGGTCTTATAACCCCTGCGCAGACAAGAAGCAGCCAACACATATAGTACGTTGTAGATCAAACATATGCATTATGATATATGATTGTTTGTTGGGTCAAATTAATGAAGCCAAGTATGAAAGCTATGATTCATGCTCATGAGTTGAGCTGAATTTCGAATGGCAGATGAAATTGAGTGTCGAACATGGAGTTTCTATTTGGAAGAGGGAAAGGCAATTATAAGAAGCCCCCTTGATGGAGAAAGTAAAAAGTGTGATGTTCGCTTGTGTGTTGTGAATTGGTCATGCTTAGGATTGCAATTCAACCCAAGTTGAAGAGTCCACGAAAAGTAGCATATCAACCAACAGTGGGTCAACCCCTCTCATATTTAGATACAAGTGACCTGTGCATTGTATATCACAATCGTCGTGTGAAGGAGCTAAGAAGTCACCCAGTCAGCAAAGGAGCCATGTGCCAGTGGAGAGGAGCCATGCGAATTAGAAGCCTTTGGTAGTGCGTAGAGTCATAGGATAAAAAAACCTAGGGATACAAGCTTACTTTTAGAAGCCTTTTATGGTTTGGAGTTGCCAGAAGGAACTCCCATGGAGAACCAGGTGAAGACCTCATGTGAGCCACCACATGCTAAAGAAGTTGCCACCTATGATAGAGTTGTTGTGAAGGGAATTTGGACCAAGGTTTATTCAATCCCAACAGTCAAAGAGGAAACACCTGTCTGCTTGCCTAATACATCTATGGGAAAAGAAGAGCCACCACATAAGTAGAAGAGGTGTTGTTGAAGCCTATCATAGGGTAGATTTATTTTTTATCAAGCCATTGAATATTTAAGTCAAAGTGAAGGGGATTTAAAAGTAAAATTCAATTTAAATTGGGTTCCATTGAAGGGGAAATAAAATATATGGGGGATTGTTTTCATTTGATATAGTACCCTAGTTCAAATCTTTGTGATAAATTCTATTTGTGGGAGTAACACTTTGGTAAGTGGTTTACTTGAAAAGTGATTTTCAAAGGGATCAATAGCTAAGTTGGTCAAAATTTTGAGACCTTTACATGGTGGATTTTGATTAATGGCTACATGTATTTATTGAAGAGGATTGTCAAGATCTCATGAATGACTATAATAATAATAAATAATTACTTGGTTCTTTGGAAGAAGAGGTTCAATGTCTTTCTCAGTAGCATATTGATGATGATGATGCTTCTCAAGATGGTTTTGATGATAACTTTCATGATATTTCTAGGAGTAGTAACCCTTGTATCGATAAGAAGGACAATCTTGATGTTACTTATGCATTGTTGGCTACTAATGAACAAGATTCTACTTAATTTCAGAAACATACTAGAGGTAATGGGTGTCGATTGTTGTGCCAGATGGGATATATAGGTGGAGGGCTTGGTAAGAGTGGACAATGTATTATTGTTCCAATAGACTATAAGATGAGATCAATTAGAGAAAGACTTGGATATGGTGAGACTCCTTTGCTAGATGGAGGTCATTCTACCATTGATTTGTAGGAAGGTTATTCCATACCCACCGTTGATTTGTTTGTTATTGAAGGTCATTCTACTAAGTTTCAAAGAGCACAACTTGCACCAATTGATGTTTTGGTTGATGATAGTATGCTTGAGTTGGAGGCAGATGATAGTTCTGTTGATATGCAAGGACACCTTGCACCTTTGGTGAGGAGGAATCACATATGCAACTTTTTTTCAATAGGAACGACTCTTTGCCATATTGACACCCTCATCATAGAGATAAGAGGGGTTCATCAAAGATTCAAATTCTTAGTATGGTGGCAATGATGCTTACAAATATTTGCAAAAGAGGCGTAAGAGATAGAATTTTGGACCAATGTCGACCCCCAGGATTGATTGTGGTTGTACAAATGATTAGTCATGGAAACATTTGAACAAGTGCTTGAGGACTTCATACATATGTGTATCACTGAATGTACACTTGTATAATTCTACTCTTTATTCTTGTTGATTTAGTGACTGATTAATTGTTGTCATAGTCTTGTGAGCATGTTTTGCATGCAAGACGACTTTGAAAAGAGGACTTGTATGTTAGCCTTATTGCCTGGTGTAATCCCTCATGATGTGTTTAAGGGGGAATGTTGTTGAGCGTATTGGTCTATATAAACCCATCTTGACGTTATTAAGAACCCATAGATGCTTTCAACTAGTCAAACAAAATCAACAAAGTTGTCTGATTATGAGACAATAAGGGAAAGTTGAAAAAGAAGTGGGTGAAGACCTAGAGATTGCTCAGATCAATCACAAACCAAGGAACTGCTTTTCGATACACATCGAGAATCCAAAAGGGATTTTTGAGCATAGAAAGCTCAGTTTATTTTGTTTTTGGTTTCGCACTATTCTCGACAACTCTGTTATTGACCATGATTAATGCTCTTGTTGCATGATTTGGGAGCATTTATGTTTGCAACTTTGATGATTGAGATTGCTTGGTTGATAGTAGTACAATTTTGGAGACTATTCTTGACAATACTTTTGGGAAACCTATTCTAACCATTTGTGCATAGGCTCCTATTGTTCCACCTTTGTGTGTGGAGATGTTTGGGAGGTAGTTGTTATGTCGTACCTTGTCATGGTCAAGTATTTTGGTTGTCAGTATTCCTATCCTAGTTGTGTTAAGGGGGAAATGATGGGAGATGTGATATCTCTAGAGTTTTTTCCGGACAAGTTGCAGTAGTGATGTTGGATGCTGGAAATTGTCATTAAGGGGTGGTGCTAAGATATTAACACCTTCATAGATCCTCCAAGTTGTGTTTAAGAAAGGATGTGAGAATATTTAATGTAAACCTAACATGAGGGGTTTATTGGACCATTCAAAACACTTGATCACTCCTTCATTTATGGTTAACCACTTTGGTGGTTATTGCAGTCCCACCCTTTGGGTCTTAAGGGTAAACCCTCAACGTATTATTGGTGAGGATCTAGCCTCATTTGACATATATTTCACACACAATGCATCGACTCTTCAGTTTTTTCTTACAAAGATGTGCTTCATTGTTTAAAGGTGTTTTTGAACACCATTGTCTCATTCAATTACGTTGGGCTCATCATGAAATCCTAACATTAAACTCTCTCAATGTTTGCAATTATTCGAAAATTGTGCCAAGCCATGGCCAATGAATGATTGAATTATCAACAATTGACGCAGACATTAAAGATAAAGAATTTATAACCATTATATTTAATAGCTTGCCTAGTGTATATCAAAATTTTGTAACTTCATTTTGTGTATTTCCTCAAAATCAAGTTCCCACATTTGAAGAAGATATAGGCTTACTACTCCAGGAAGAGCAACAACTCTAGAAAAATGAACTCACGGAACCAAATAGAGCTTTTACAGGAAGACACAAAGGAAGAGGTTGTCAAAGAGGTCGTTGAGGAGTAAGGTATAGTTGGCATCAAAATTGGAGGCCAAATTCTTCAAATCAAATAGGTACTTCTCAAAGTTTTAAGCATTGCAATTATTGTAGTAAGAGTAATCATAATGAGGAAGAGTGTTATCTTAAGCAAAGACATGAGGCTGATTGGAATATAGGTGGAGGATATCATAGAGGAAGAAGTAGAGGGGGAAGGCATTAAAGTCATTTTGTAGAAAGTAGTACCATGGTTTCACAAACCGAACCTGCCACTAATTATCTGTTTATGGTTTCTCACATTGACGTCTCTACTTCTCAATGTGTCTAGTACATTGATTCAAGAGCCACCAAACATATGATTGGTAAGCAAGAAGTTTTTTCCAAACTTGCTCCCTGTGATAACAAGATCATTATTCTCGATGATGACAGTGTTCATGAGGTACAAGGACGAGGTGAAGTACCCATGAGAGTTTCAAGAGATTGCATCAAAAATATAAAGAATGTCTTATATGTTCCCGGTTTAGAGACCAACTTGCTTTCTATTAGTAAAATTATTGATGAGAATTATACTGTTGTTTTTTATAAGAAACAATGCTTGATTAAAGATCATAACAACAACATCATTGCTAGATGATTGCGATGTGATAATATGTACAGGTTTGATGGTATTCCAAAACAACAAGAAGCTTTTTTGACATGTTCTACTTCAAAACACCAACTATGGAATGAGAGATATAGGCATTTTAACTATTTTTATTTGAAGTTGCTTCATAAACATAATTCAATGAATGGATTGCCTAACATTGAGGAAGATAAAGGTGTATATGAAGAATGATTGGCAAGGAAGCAACATTGTCTCAAATTTGATAACAGCAAAACCAGAGCAACTCGGGTGCTTGATTAATTCATAGTGATGTTTGTGGTCCAATGAGAACCTAACTTCGTAACAATCATTGATATTTTTTAAGAAAAATATGGGTATATTTTTTGAAGTACAAATCTGATTTTTTTGCAACTTTTAAGCAATTCAAGGCTATGGTTAAAAGTGAAAGTGGTTGATGCATTAAGGTGCTAGGAAGTGATAGAGGATGTGAGTATGAATCCCATGCATTTCGTGATTTTTGTTATCATCATGGTATTCAAAAACGAACTTATGTTGCAAAGACACCAAAACAAAATGGTGTAGCAGAGTTGAAGAATTGGTCTACTATGGAGATGGCTAGATGCATGCTAAAAGGGCATCATCTTAGTGATCAATTTTGGGTTGAAGCTGTTCAAATAGCAATATTTTTATTGAGTCGAAGTCCAACAAAGGCAATTCGTAGTAAGACCCCATATGAAGCTTGGTCAATAATGAAAGCAAATGTAACCAATTTCAAATTTTTTGGTTGTTTGGCATATGCACATGTTCCAGATACAGATAGACATAAATTGGAAGCTAAAAGTGGGAAATGCATATTTATGGGGGATACATTGAATTAAATGCATACAAGTTATATGATCCAGTAAATAGATAAGATAAGATAAAGATAATATTATTAATGTCCAACAAATGACCACAAAAGTAGGTCAATGGGACTGAAAGCTACAACACGTATGAATTACAATGTGGGAGTGCAATCACAACTCCTAGATAATGCCAAAAAGAATATAAAGAAAGAAACATAAGATATAAAGGTTGTCATAAGTAGAGATGTAATTTTTTATGAGAGACCCCCACATGTGCATACATCCAGATGGAAAAGTGAAGTTTTGTAGGGTGATAGTGAAGAGCTTGAATTAAAAGCTCCTACCACATATAGGGCGAAGAAGAAAAGAGGACAAAGAAGAGGAGGAAGAAGAAGTAGAGTTGAAGTTGGAAGGACAAGATAGCAGTCAATCTAAAAAAGATGGTAGTGAATCTCAAAAAAGGATAAAATGGTTCTATCGGAGCCTTCAAGATGCAAAGCCAAATGAGATGTAGCAAGGTGACAGAAGAACAAGGTCAAAATCACCCCAACAAGTAAATCTTGCTTTGATGAGTGATGTTGTGCATTCTTATGATCCAATTTTTTTTAATGAAGCAAATAAAAAACAAGAATGGAGTGATGCAATGCAAGAAGAATATGATGCTTTAATGAAAAACAACACTTAGAAGTTAGTTGAATTACCTCCAAATAAGAAACCGATAGGCTATAAATTGATATATCAAACTAAGTTCAAATCAAATGGTTCTATTGATAAATACAAAGGCAGGTTAGTTGCAAAAGGATATGCACAAAAAGAAGGTATAGACTATGAGGAAATATTTGCTCCCACTGCAAAATGAATCATAATCATATTGTTGTTAGCTCTTGCATCCCAATTTGGATGGGAGGTACACTAGATGGGCGTTGAAAGCACATTCCTAAATGAGGATTTGAAAGAAGAAGTGTATATGGAACAACCTAAAGGATTTGCTCTTAAAGGAGAAAAAAATTGGTATGTAAGTTAGTGAAGGCCTTATGTGGATTAAAAGAAGCCCCTCAAGCATGGTATGAAAAGAATGAAGTATCTTAGATCAAGAGGTTTCAAGAGAAGTGATTTTGATCATAACTTGTATATCAAAGAAAAAGGTAAAGAACTTATTGTCGTGGTTGTATATGTCGATGAAATAATCATTAAAAGTAGCAATGAGGACTTGATTTAGGAAGAAAAAGATAGTCTTTGTGAATCATTTGATATGATCGACTTGGAATTATTACATTATTGTTTGGGCATTGAAGTTTGGCAACAACCAAACATGATTTTCATCTCACGGGAAAAATATACTTCATAATTGTTGAACACGTTCAAAATGGAAGACTGTAATCCCAGCAAAACACCAATGGAGATAACTTTAAAGCTTTTAAAAGAAGATAAATCTGAGGTGGTTAATGAATTGATTTATTGTCAACTTGTAGGAGGATTGACCCGTCTCTCCTAACATCTGAGATCGAATGAAAGAAGTTTAGTATAGTATGATGTCCAAAGGGAGAACTGGTGGGATAATAGGGTCATCCACTGCACTATTGTCTGGAAGAGGCAGTTTTCCACTGAGGCCCGGGGGATCTCGTCCATCTCCTAGGGAGGGATCTAATATGGTGATATCACTGAAATCTTGTGGGATGGGGGAAGGTTCCACGGGTCCGCATTGATCTGGTGTTTGGAGCTGTGTCAATATCGGTATGCCTATTAGTGCCCCTTCCAAAGGGTAACACCGTGAAGAAGGAAGTGATCCGTTAGGTAGAGTCTGGTCTAGTAGGAGAATGAAGAATGTGGGCTCAGAGACTGAGGGCCTCTTGCATGTATAAGGCCAAGCATCTATGGTCTAAACATTTGAAGAAACCAGTGAGGGTCTAAGTGAGAACCCACTCTGAACTGGCCTAGGGGAATGCGAAGAGAGTGCACCCAATGGAAAAGTGTATACTGTAGTCGGACAATGAGCCCATCCCTAAGCTCCAAGAAGTGCTCGGCGTAGAAGGCCATCTTTGGGCGTAACCCACCCTGAGGGTTAACCCAAGTGATCTAGGTAAACTACCTGTAAATGTCATCCTTGATGATCCTATTCAACTCCTATATGGTAGGTAGGAGGTGGCCAGGTGCATCTAAGGAATATCTAAACAGAGGGAGACGGTTCATCTAAATGACCGTGGACTATAAAAGATATGAAACCCCTGCAAACCAACCCCGAGCCCGACCTGAAGGGATAGAAATGGAAATGGTCTCTGAAGAACAACTGGCCAAGTATGGGTATTGGTCTCGCCCCTTCACCGAGTCAATGAAGCTCCGGATGTGATGCCAGAAAGAGACAGTGAGCAGAAACCTCAGAAGGATAGATGTTTGACTGAGGGATACACTGTGATAAGGAAGTTTACTTCATCTGAGGAAACACACAATGAATATATCCTTGATAACAACAAGTTTACCAGTGATGAAAAGCGTGCTTCTTAGGGTTACAGCTCTGTCAATAACAAAGAGGTTTGCCTATATGATAATGGAAGCTTTGGGTCATACCAATGGGGGGAATTGGGTAGATATGGACATGAAACTTTTACCCCCGAGTATTCTAGAATTGGTGGTGTATCTCTTACTCTTGGATTGCAACACTATGGAAAACTACATCATGTACAGGGATCATATGCCCAACTAGGATCAAGATGATCAAATGATTGAATCACATATATGAAACAATAGATGATCAAGATCTCTGTGTTGATGCATACCAAATTGCAGACCTTATATATGTGACCCACTTTTATAAAGAATGATCACACCTTATACACACACACACACGTGTGTGTGGAAGGGAAATTACGATAAAGAATGGGTGAGCCAACCTAAAAATGCCCATTTGCAGACAAAGATGACTTGCAAGTGTAAATATGATGAAGGTTAAGCCAACTTTTATCTTTTGAAGATTTGTCGTAAGAACTAGCCCTTTGAAGGTCGTTGAAGGTTGGACTTTGCATGTTTGGGGGTTTATTACCCACTTGGATGATTCATGGGGCTAGAGCATGCACCTTGAACCCACATGCCCACACTTGGAGATTATGTTTACTAATCTAGTGGGGGAAGAGGAGCTTTGAAGAGCCTTTGGAGGTTGGATGTTGCATCAAAGTCCCCCCCCCCTTCCTTTCGTTTAGGGAGATTGGCCATCTTTCAGGGCTCATGCCCCTTAGATCTTGTACATGTGGCATGAATGCCCCCTAATTGTATTATTCTAAATTATTTAATTGATTGAAGAGGGCCTTTTGCCCCTCCATAGGCTAGAATAGGGGATTTTAGCTTAGAAATGCATACCCTCTATAAATAGAGATTCACTTCCTCTCATTTGGACACAACAACTTGAGGGATAAATCCCTTAGGAGGTTTGAAATTTTCTGAAATTTGTTGGAGTGTCTTTGTCTTGAATTTGTTTTATGGATGGAAGATTAAGGTGACCTCATTGAGGAGACTTTTGTGAATGATTTCTACAACTTCTTTGATGATTCATGACATGTGTTTATGGATGAGAAAGGGCTTACCTAGTAAGTGTTCTAACTTCTATTTAAGCCTTATGTGGATCTATTTGTTGGATGTAAATGTGCTTATCAAAGTAGTGAAGGTGCATATGTTCTTGGATGAATCCTATCTCGTAAACCCTAGGGAAGGCTTGTAATTGTGCATCCCCTTCCTTTGTTATTATTCATCTAGAAGCATATAAGGTTAGATTTAGGGCTTGTGATTGTACATCCCCTTAAATTTGTCCTTACTGGTAAAATTATAGAGATTGTGATTGTACATCCCTCTAGGGTTTGACCATTTTCCACCTTGATATCATAGAAGTCATAGAAAACATAGGACGGCATTAAGGATTGTGATTGTACATCCCCCTAATTCACCTTCCTAAAGGATTACATTTAGGGATTATGATTGTACATCCCCCTAGGGTTAATCCTTGAGTTTTCTTTTCCTTTTATCCTCCGTTGAAGCGACAATTGTTGAGTCCATATGCACAATGAAAAGACATTGATCTTCAATCCTACAATCATTTTTCATACACTAAAGCTTACAAAAAACCATTTTGCCTGGACTCACTCTTCATATCATTGCCCTAAGTCCTAGCAATCTTAACGTAGGGAAGCCCCCCTTCAGCTGAAGGAAGAGTTGGCCTGAAGTGAAAGAGGGTCAACGAGGTGACAATGACCTTTCCTCTTAGTTACACCAGATCGCACTTGAGCTTTCAGACTTTATCTCGATAAGTGTGAGTTCGTGTGATAACATTTTGGCATCGTTGTCAGGGACAAAGTTTGTTTTCCCAAAAGACAACATTGGAAGAGTTTTTAAATTTGGAGTTATTTTTCTGGCAACGCCATTGGAAGAACGAAGACCTTGTTCTTTACGGATTTTGAAGACTTCGTACTTATGAGATGAGACAAGAATCATTGTGAAGGCATTTACAACGCACCTTGGTGACTCCCTTGTGATAAGGTATGCAAATTTCATTTCTTGTTGAAATCTCATGTTAAAATTTGCACATGACGGAAGATGGCCCCATGGGAATTTCATGAAATACACAAAGCTTTTGATGTCAAGGATATCCTTGGGTATCCAAATCAGTGTCCACCAGAATGGTGTGAGGATTTCCCTAAATTTGATGGTGACCAATCATTGTCCACCAGAAGCCACTCTTGATCCTTCTCACAACGATCAAGATCACATGGGGGGTCATGAGGTTCTTGATGAAGAAAGTTGCTAAGCACTTAAGGAGAGCATTAAAGAAAATAGGAAGTTTTGTGAACAACTGGTTGAAAATTGTTCTGATGTAAATTTCTTGATGCATACAAAGAAGGGAGAGATTTGATGTCGTTTTGCAGAATTATCAAAACAATCCCACTGATTTGTTGGCCCAAGAACTTGTTGAGGCATATACAGTAGTGAATTTGCTATGTGCTTCTGTAGCAAAGAAGTATAGCAGCAGGGAAGACTCCCCTAGTCTAGATCAGTCATTCACCTTGTCTAGGGAACTGTTGGAGCTTGACATTGCTGAAGAAAAATGGGGAGATTTCGAAGAAAACACCCTGGAGAAACCTTATGCTGCTGTTGAAGAAGCTGATCAAGACAGCTACAGAGATGATGGTACTGGTATCCTAGAAGACTCCGAGGATTTTCATGCTGATGTTTCAGATTGTGATGATGAATCTGCTCCAGAAGAAGGTTTATGCCCAGAAATTGGAGAGGTTAGCAGTGCTAGCCACATAAATGAAGACAACAGTGAGGAAGGTGACTTAGATTTTGATGTGGATAAAGGTGGTTGCAGAGAAAGTTTTGAGCTCAGGGCTGAGACACATGCTGAGGTGGCATTTACTGATGGATTCCAGGAAGATGACAATATACTTACTGGTGGTGTCACTGACAACCTCAATACAATAACAGAACAGAGCAGCGATGAGATTTTATTGCAACAACGTAATCTAGTGAAAGACAGAGATTGTGCCTCTGCCTTTGTTGAGAATGATGCCAAGGAACATAAGGCAGGTTTCCTTGACCATTGGCACAGTGACAACATTGATATTCTAGGTCAAGAAGGGAGCCTTGAGGATATTGCTACAAGTTATGGCGATGGAACAGTTATAAAGGAAGAAGCTCCTATGGAATGTTTTGAAGATGGTAAGGCCACCATTGAAGAGCATGTAAAGAAAACTCTGATTTTGAAAAAGGAAGAAATGATACTGCTGTGCAAAGCTCTGCTGGTCTGGAGCTTTGTGAAGAATTCAAAGAAGGATATTGCAAGGAAACAGAGTATGGGCAGTTTTGAAGATCTTGGATGGTAAGGCACTGGATGTTCCAGAAAGGGACCAATATCTTGCAGACCAGCAAGCAGATTGTTGCACCCAAATATTGGATTTTGAAATTAAGACAAATTATGATGTATCGCATCTGTACAGGAAAAAAGGTACTGTCATGTGCACGAAGAAAACATCGGTTTTCAAGTCGACTGTCATAAATCTTACAGGGTGGATTTCACAGGCCCTCCTGTGTACGACTATGATGATTGTTGCAATGAAGAAGGGCACGTGATTGTCACTGAATTAATTTCTTGTCATAAATCTGGTGGATATAGCAGCAAAATGAACCATGAGAAAGAGAAGAGTTACAACGAAGATCCGTGTTATAACTTATGATATCTTTGGGCTAGCAAACATCATTTCCTTTCTGAAAACATGGACCAATTGACACCTAACCATACTCAGAAAGTCACAGAGATTACGATCTCCATTTCTGAAAATAAGTCTAATTCTGACACTTGTGAAGATGATATAAGTGTGACTATTTTGTACCCAGGAATGGAGCAGATCAATAACACGTCTTCAGCCCTACATCTGGATGATACTAATTCAAAAGCTTCATGTGTAGCACTTGATGATGACAATAAAAAGGAGTTTGTGCACAGATCTGGGAACAGGCATGATGAAGACAAGGTTGCAGGCCCGATGAGAGAACTACCAAATCAATGTTTTGACAGGCCTCTGTCTGAAATGAATTCTGCACATTTTAATCAACATTTGAATGATCCACAAAGTCCTGCAACGGATCCAAGCTATGCTCAGAGGCACTATCCACGTTTATTTGGTACAAATACTGAGGAGGATCAATTTTGTGAAGCCTTGGGCGCAGGGGAACATCATTTCTTTTTTGAAAATGTGGGTCAATTAAAGTCTAACCAGTGTGACAGCCATGTAACACCTTTTGATCTATACATTGCTGAAGACGTGGTCCTTGTACACACTTGCTCTGCAATCGAACAAGAAGACCATGGAGATACAATCCCATTGTCATACCTGAGCATGAAAGCTTCGAAGGAATTCCACAACAATTATTTGTTTGAAGATTTTATTCAAAATTCTGCATGGGGAAGAAATGTGTTTGATAGAACCATGGAAGGTTATACAATCCCAAATCTATGTGCTGAAGTTGAACTCCGCATAGAAGCTTTATCAAATATGGAATGCATCACTTTTATTGCTCGGAGCTTTGGTGATGCTGAAAGACAACCAAAAATAGTGCTCAGCCTTTCCATATTGAATAGGTCGGGCTTCATCTCTTCATAAGCTCAACAACACGGAGGAAGAAGGTTGGATGTAGGAGCAATGAACCTGGACAGAGGAAAAGGGTCAGTTTGGTAGAGTTCTCAGGGGTATGTATAAGGAATAGCCTATATTTTCTCATTCAACCAGGCGTCCAGAGATTGGTTATACCTTTTCACATGTGGCTTTTCATAAAGCATCCATCAGCAAGGCAAGAAATCTTAGATCCGATATACAAATAAATGCACCAGCAGTCTGGATGGGTAGATGGACAAGAAGTGTTAGGTCTGGGACAGCAGGATCCATGAATCTTCTGATTTTCTCATGTGTTCATGTTAAAACAAGTCTGATGGATGGCAATGAAGTGGTGGTGTTTGAACTGCTAAGGGGTCAGAAGGATGTTTTGAGTTACAAACACTATTACTTCAATCTGTCTGTCTTCAGTGACAATACAACACAAAGGAAAAGGGCATTGTTCTTCTCAAACAATGAAGTGGTTACATTGGGTCATGGATTTCACTCTAGAGTCTCCACCCATGACCTTTTGGGAGTGCTGAGATTCTGAGGTTCTCAAGTGCTCCCGAGGAGAGCACCTGTCCCCGAGTTGGAGCAAGATGTTACCCACCAATTTTGTTTGAGACCAAAATCAGTTGTTTAAGCCTTTCAAATCAGAGTTTGGGATATTGGCACTCCATTGAGTTTGAGGCAAGATGAATCTTGAGTTTAAGTCATGATTATGTGATGAGCAGAGCTGATTCCTGTGATGATGGAGATCTTTCTATTCAAGAAGATATTGAAGCCGCACAGGATATCTTAAGGGACAGTGCGACCAGTTTCTATAAGCTGGTTGAACATGGGACACAAAATATGATATCTGGAGTGGGTACTTCAGTCACTAATTCTCGGATTCCAGATCTAGGGAGGTATCCTCTCTTTGACATTACAGAGGCATTTATCTTTTCCTCTGTCATGTCAAAGAGAGGATACCTCCCTAGATCTTTCTTTATGATATTGTGAGGCTGTACTACAGTTTGTTTTGTTTTTTTCTTTCTTTACGATATTTTCGGCATTGGCTTGGAGTTGCTTTTGCACTCCCACATTGTACCCGTACTTGCTGTAATATTCAGTCCCATTGACCTACTTTTGTGGTCATTTGTTGGACATTAATAAAATTATATTATCTTATCTTATCTGTCTTCTGGTTATTGAATGATATTGAATGGAATCATCTCTGTTGTTATCTATCATTGCATTCAGCAGCAAGGAGAAAGGTGTTGTTATGATCCTTTCTATGACGTGTCTTATATGCAAAACAATGGACACTACTCTGCTAATCATATAACAGCTTGTGGCATGAACAAAACTTGTTGAAAGCAGCTTGAAAAAAGGAAAAATCACAGATCTGGATGCATTCACTATAGGATCCTTGAAAGGTCTATTTCCCCATGGGCAGAGTACATGAACCTCTGAGGAAAGAAATGTCTGTAGAATGATACATTTTTACTAGGGGTTTCAAGGATAGTGTGAAACACCATACAAGCTGCAATAAAGAGTATTTTTATGATAGCTTCGGTTGTTAACCAGTAATTGGCAGAATTTTGAGCAGAATCTACCTTTCCAAAAGGGAAGTGCCTATATTTGGAAGATAAGTCATTGTACAGTTTGGAACCAACCTTTGAGGAGGTGGTTATAACCACCAGTTGGACCATACTAGCATATGATCCACTTTTCAAGGAAACTGCTAGCCTTAGTGAGGATCGGCCAGCATGAAATCAATCTTTTGAAATGGTCAAGGTCGAGCCAATGAAGGAAAACCTAAGTTTGTTCCCATCCTTTTCGTTGATAGTTCAGGTTGTTTCAGCCAAGTAGTGAAGTATCATGGAGCACAGGATCAAAAAAACATTTTTCCTGGACTC
>SNQJ01S0012767.1:79820-92145 GCA_010110895.2 Picea sitchensis | reverse complement strand
GACTCAGGAGTCGGGACATGATTCAGTGTTGGTCTATAGACTGTGATGTATTCGAGTTTACTAGACATCTTATACATCTTATATATGAGTTCTCTTTTCATATTTATGTGGAAATGCATTTATTTGATGTTGTTGATGCTTTAAAGTTTAGATATTTAAAAAATTGAAAAAAAAATGAATATTTTTGTATTTTTTTCGTTCTTACGACATTTTCCAATATTTACCAATATTTTCCCCGATATTGCCGATATTTTCGTTTTCGAACCCTCGGCGATATTTTGCCATTGCCGATGTTGGTAACATTGGTAATTCCTTCCATGCTCAACATGGAGTTGACACATGACAGTTATAAAAAATACTAATAACAAAAAAATATTTCATTGAATAATTTTTTAATCAACTTTATATAGAGAGATAGTAATTGAAAGTAAAAAATCTCTTGTTCTGCACATAGGTGCTTTCTACTTCTCCATATGAGGGAGATGTGCAATTCCTTCAATGCTTAATATGGAGTTAACACATGTCATTTAAAAAAATATTAGCAACAAGTAAAAATTTTAACATCAATTTTAATATATATATATATATAGCAATTGAAAGTAAAAAATTTCTTATGGTTAAAACATTTGAATGGTGGGTTGAGTATGAGGGAGATGTGCAATTCCTACCATGCTCAACATGGAGTTGACATGTGACACACACACACACACACATATATATACTAAGAACCAGCATAAATCCATATTAACTCCGGATCTATCATGCCGAGAGGCATAAAATCCTTCGATATGCAGACATTTCTTCAAGTTTTGTATTCTAAAAATATTTGCATCTTGAGGAATCTGATGCCTCTCAGCACATGATAGATCCAGAGTTAAGATGGATCTATGCTGGTATAAAACTCAATGCTGGGACTTAAGCCAAGATTGAGCACTTCTCTCTGATGATCACGGCACCATAGATTCACAACTCAGATTTGAATATTGATACCATGTTATTAGAATAGCACTATTATGTAACAGAATTTAAACAACATCAACACAACATCCATAATTAATGTGGAACAAAAGAGTAATTGTATTAATAGGACGAATTAAAATCTTCAATAAGGGTACAACAAAATAAATAGTCTCCATAATTGACTGATGGTTTTTTGACTACTTGAACTCTTGACGTCCACTAGACCACTCATTTCCTATTCCGCTAGAATGGTCACACACGTCACATGTTTATCTGATTAATATTTCGACATTAGTTAAAAACTGAACTCAGAAAATAACTACGTACATATTTACAAATGTGAACGTCAGGAATATGACTTCTAAAAGAATTCTTGTCCTTGGTGTTTAGAACATGTTTTCACTCTATATTTAAAGCAAATTACAGTAATGCATTTGGATTGAACCTTCGTATGCTGAACTACGTATTTACATGCTTCGATTTGTTGATTTTGTAACCTTAATGTGTATACCAGCATAAGTAATCTAGCAATCTTCCTGTTTGCATTCAATGATGAGGACTTCTAATATTTTTGTTGTGAATGAATTACATTTTCTTCATATATATGTATGGACCCTTCCCATTAGTATTAGATTTATAATGAAGTAACTTATTACCTGTATAATCAAACCAATTTCGTAAAATTTGATTAGGAAGAAAGAATGGAGAAGAAGATTTTTTCTGTTTCAACTTTAGTTACATATAGGGATATCTTAAGGTTAATTATTATTTATGTTCTGCATGTTTTGTCTACCATCTATGTAGTATTTCTTGTAGTTGGCAGGAGAGGTTTCAGTGAACTGGGGTGGAAATCAAATAAATTTGATATCTATAAAAGAGCAAATGAATCAATGAGATAGATATGTAGATACATTTCGAATGCTGTAACGAGGGACTGCATAAAGCACTTTTGTCTGTCCACAAATCATTGAAAGTATAAACTCAAAATCAACTTACGGCGTAATATGGTTGGAGTTAATGGTGTGTTTCCTTTACAAATAACCCCCTATATCATATGTTGCCTTCATCGATATGATTATGCAGTTCTGAATCTTCTGATGCAGAAGAATCTGCATTACCGCCTGATCAATTAGGTGAACCTCCATTTAAATGTCCAAAGTATATTTACAATGAACGACACTGGTGGCTAACATTCAAGTGAATTGATTTATATGTGTGTTCTTTCCTTTTATATAGATGAACTCACATCCAATCATGTATTAGGTACATAGGACCCAAAAGGTATGTACAATGTAATTTTTTAATTTTGTCTACATTTTTTCTGCATTCGGGATGTACACTATGTATTGTACCCTGCATCCCTTGTCACCCCCTAAAATTTGTGGGGACTTTCAAGCTATCTCCGAAACTCATCCTTCCAACCCCTTGACCCCAAACCTCACTGAAACATAAGATGGAACATTGATGGGAAGGCATGAACTTTGGAAAGAGAATGAGTAGGGCTGTAGCGGGGCAATTTTACATGTTGCATTCACCCTCCATCCTCGAAGAACCTTTTGCATCCATCGAATGTGTTACCCCTCAGATTGCACCAGGGTAATCCAGTTGCGCAGTTGTCCCATCATCAAAATTGATGCTGTTGCATGTCCTTTTTTGAGTACATGCCCGAGCTTGGTGATCCATCATCACTTCTGCCTTCATTATTTCATAGGGTTTTTTTGGTGTAACATGATGAGCCAAATGTTGTGACAATGTATCAGTTGTATTTTTTTACTAGAGCTTTCTTATTGAACTATGTAAAGTTCTTTTTTACTTAGGTGGTTCTCTACACCCTTGTGGTTGGTCATGGCACATCCTTCTAGGTTCTATTTCAAGGCTAGTCGTTCCCTTATGGCTCGTTCTAACCATCTCATTATGATCATTTATAGTGAAAGTGGGTGTGTGGGGGTCTTGGGATGGGTCTATTGGGACATATGGCTTGGAGTTCCCCTAGGTTTTTTCACTTTACCTCTTCGGAAAAGTTGTGCTATGTTGTTGTAAAGGTACTATACCTAGAGCACAGTGCCTGTTGATCACCTATTTCGACTAGGGGGTCAACTCCATGTGCCATGAAGCTATGTAGCTGATGGTGCAACCAAATTGAAGACTTTCTGGTTCTACAAGGCATTTATTGCCCCCAGCACTTCTTTTTGTAATTGCAATTTCTGCTCCCCTGCGTGGAATAATAATGTAATGGGTCTGCATGGATCATACTGTAGGTTAGTTGCCTAGGAATTTATCATTAGGGAAGTCCTTTCATCGAGTGTTTTTTTTTCCTCGGGTAATTGATTTGGCCTAACCAGCCATTTTAATTACCCTTGAGTTTTTCACTCATAATAATCCTCCAAAGTGGTGAAAGGTGTTCTAATGATCGAGCCCAATGGGTGACTAGGGTCTAGGAATATTGTAAATGACCATGTTAAACATCTCCTAGAGACTTGCGAAATTCCGTCGAGTCTAAGTAGTTTTTTTTAATTTATTAAAATTACCCAATTAATGGTAATTTTAATTAATTTTGTTGTAAAAATGTAAAAACTAGGTCCTAGGGGATTTTGATAGGGGTGTGAGTACTCAAAAGAAATGGCATGAGACCCCCTACACCCTTGGGCCAAGTTTCAGCTCAATTGGACAAGTTTTGCTAGGTAATTGCCCATGAGGAGTCCAAGTCAGTCAAAAATCAGCAAATAATTGGCTAAATTAAAAATGCCAAAAATTGTAAAATGAGCAAAAAGTCATGAGAGAGAGTGGGAAAGGTTTCCTAACCTTTTTCCTAAGTTGGAAAAGTAATTTTCCACTTAAAGAACCCCCCCTTTCTTAGCCAACAACTTAAAGTGGTGTTCCCTTGCTAATTGACATGTGAGAATTAAAAAGTTTAAGTGAAAAAAGCCACCTAAACCCTAAATTCGCCCTCCTTGGTGTTTAACTTAATGTTTGACCATAGGAAACAGTGTTTTCCCCCTTCCCTCACTCAACCCTCAAACCCTAACTCACTACCAAAACCCTAAAAGTGACTCTTCCTTGACTTTGTCTATTTCTCTTGGATGTGTGACACTTGTAACTCATCCAAGAGGAGTCTTTCCTCTCTCCCAAGTATAAAAGAATCCCTACCCCTCCCTCATTTCATATCTATTCTCAGTGTAAAGTTACTATGCCCAAATCTCTCCCACTCTTCTCTCTCTTCCATCTTGCTCTCTTTCATTTCTCAAGCTTGTAGCAAGTATTTGCTCAAGCTTGCTTTCAATAAAGTAATCTTGGGAGGAATTTGTTTACATTGGGAGTCTTCTTGGTGCTTGGATTGGATCTACATTGGAGGTGACTTGTATTTTGGTTCTCTTGACTTTTTTCTTATAGATTTAGTGTAGGAGATTCAAGCAAAGTATTTTGCTTGGATAGATCTACGGTAGTATTGCCATAGATCTTATGTGAAGTAGTTTCCTTTGTTTAGCAAAATATTTTGTTAATATTTTTGGATCTACTCACCTCCTTCCTTGTCTTGTAGTTTGATCTCTTTTGTTTGCAGGTCACTAAAGGTTGGAAAAGGATAAATTTCAGATCTGGAAATTTACCCCTTCACGCACTTGAAACCCTCTTAAGATTTCTGTTATTTTCATACATATTTCTCTAACCGTTTTGGGTATATTTTTGTCATAGAATAGGTCTCATTTAATCTATTATATACTGTTTTTATTGCTAAAAATTTCTAGTTACTTCTAACAGAAATTTTTCCAAGTTTATTGGTTGTTTTGCAGTTTTTCCAGCAAGTTTTACTTGTTTTTCTGCAGATTTGAACCAGTTGAGAGGAGGTGTTGTCCATTTGGGGCCACAAATCATCAAGAAACAACCTCCCAAGTAAGGGTATTGAATACCCTCTTCTTCTTCTACATTCTCACATTGTCAGCAAGCCCAAAGAAAATCTCTTGGGCTTGCATTTCTCAAGTTTTTTAAAATTTCTCCATTTTTTATTTATGTTTTCCTACAACTAGCAAAGAGGCTTGGCTTTCCCACCCATGCTAAATCGTAAGCCTGGGACTTAGGCTTGGCTTACCTCAAGGTTGCATCAGTGGATTACAACTTTTTCCACTTAGATGCGAGTTGAAGAGGTCACAAAAAGAAAAGCAATAAATTTACTACTAGCCTTACTTTGTGAAAGGACCAAGGCACATACAATAGTTATTTCCATTCTCAATTTCGCATTCGGAGTTTCACCGTCTCAGCGAAGGGTCGAGACTGGTATCTGTACTTGGCCTATCGGTCATCGAAGTCCATTACCTTATCCAGTCCTCATGGTCGTACTAGGTGTTGTTTTGCAGGGATCTCGGACCTTTTGGAGTATGCTGGTATTTCGATGGATCATCTTCCTCCATTCAGATACTCCCTAGATGCGCCTGGCCACCTCTTACCTACTATGCAATAGTTGAACAAGATCATCCCAGATGACATTTACAGGAAGTTTGTGCAAGTCACATGGACAAACCCCAAGGGTGGGTTATGTTCAAAGATGGCCTTCTATGCTAAGCACATCAAAGAGGTGATAGACAAACTCATTATCCAACCCCCATACACATCTCATCATTAGGCACACTCTCTTCATATCCCTCTAGGCCAATTTTGAGTCGTCTCATAAAGACTTCGAGTTGAGGTGGATCACTAAATTGTACGAGCAGAGAGGATTTGCCAATTGTGCCATCTTCATAAGGTTGACACAAAGGAGCACTTCATATTTTGTTGTCCCATTTACTATGAGATCCATGAGAAGTTTCATTTTTTATTCAAGGGGATCTAGAGCCTATGCAGTCTCTTCAAGTACCTAGACCAGAGACGTCTGGCTCTTTACATGCAGGAGGCCCTCAAGCTTCGCCCCGACATTCTCCAGCATCCTCCTAGACCAGATTCCACTCAGCATATTACTTCTTTTTTTTATAGTGCTCCCATCAGCTAGGATCACCAAGAGACAGAATAATAGCAGCATTGCCTCTGACTCCATATCAGTGCAGACCCAAGGGACTGTTACCCCCTCTCACCTAGGGGTAACTAGAGGAGATCATTCTTCATGATCCACATTGTAGACAATGGTCCCAGAAATGATGATCAGGATTCTCCACAGACAACAACCCCTCAAATGCCTCTCCCTCATCATTGTTCAGCTCATACACTTGATCAGTAGGTTCATCCAATGATGGTGTTCCAACACACATGAGGTATATTAGTCATTGTTTTATACAAAGTGTTACATTTAATGCATTAGGCATTTAGGTGAGGATCATGGGTTGAAGTGAGATAATGGATCATGATGCTTGGGAATTGTGTTTTTTGCCTTGCTTCACCTTGGTGTCCATCCTATGTGTCCTAGTCAAGTGTTGTCACTCTTGGGCAAAAGGGGTTCTACTGGGAGGCCTTTATAGGGGTAACATACCATTCCCTTCCATGCTCAACATTTTTCATCTAGATTCCTTCTGTTTTTCTATCTTTTGGAAGTGGTTGTTACATGTATCTCAAAAAGGTTCGTACTTCACCCTCCTATGAGAAGAAGGGGCTTGAATGCCCAAGGTTGATGCAGTTGGTAAGAAAGAATGGATAGAGCATATTATAAATTCAAAATGCAAAAGAATGATGGGGTCTGAATGAAAAATCAAAAGCCAAGATTAGCTTGAGATCTACCCCCTCGCTATGAGGCCATCACCCTATGTCTTAATGGACTGAATTATATCTAAAGAAAGGACTTAATTGAATCTCGATGTAATAAATGCATAAACTTGAAAGGGGGCTTAGAAAGCAATTAATGAATATCAAAAGGCAAGATAGGGGTGGAAAGAAACATTGTCAAGGAAAGGGTAACTCAATGCACCAAGCACTCCCTCTACAAAGGTGCTCATGGAGATGAACCTCACACTTGGCCTTGCATGTCAATGACACCATGACCATGAAGCAAACCTCGTGACATACCACTCATTCATACTTACACTTTGATGGGTTTCTCGGGAACTACTCCTCTACTTGGGTATTGGCACACCTAATAGGGTTTTGAGATGGTCCTCCCATACCTAAACTTGGCAAATTGCATAAAGTCTTGAGCTAGTGTGAAGTTTGAAGAAGATACCTAATGTGAATTGCTTACGCAACTTTTGTATTAAACTGACTTACTTTTTATGATTCTAATGACTCCTATATCCATGATGGTTGGTCTCACTTTATTCTTTGAGCCCTTGCTTGATGATGTTGCACCCCTTGAGATGGTCCTTTAGAGGACGTTTTGATGCCCCTCTCACACTTCATGGAGGATGTTGCACGTTGTATGGAGGTCATTGCACCTTTGATGATGAGCGTTAGGTCATTTGATGACTTGGCCTGCTTCTTGACACCCTCTGGCACCTCCTGGACCTAGGACATAGCACATGTGAGTTGGGGACATTGCACCATTAGCTTGATGGGTCACTTAGAGGGCAGGAAGCCCCCACCTTCAACATTGCACCCTTTTGAGGATGTTAGGGTTTGGTTGGATGATATTTCCCTTGATGAGGATGGTACACCTCTTTGGAGAAGYTATGGAGCCCTTTTCCATGATGATGTCATGCTTGGAGGCTAGGATGTTGCACATGTAGAGGATGACATCATGCTTGAGGATGATGTGATGTTTTCTTGAGCCAACCTTGTATTTGGATGATGAGTTGGCACCTTGTAGATGAGGGGATGTGACTTTCGTGATGAGGAGGCATGACCTTTGATGATGCTTTGCACCTTTTGGGAGAGAGAAATGACTTTTGAAGTTTTTTACCCCTTGAGGAGATGACGCCACCCTATTTTAGCCTTCTACACTTACACGTGTGGCATTTTTAGAGGACATTTTCATGTTTTAGCATTATATCATTGTTTTAGATGCATTTTTGGGAGCTCGGCCTAAAACCTATCCACCTTGTATCATGGATTCTTATGTTTTAGGGGATTCATCGAGAGATATAGTGCTTGGTTTCCTCATATATAGAGGGGGTGCTACCTCATTGTAAATCATAACACAATTGGTGGAGAATTATTTCTACTTGTCTCTTCTTTACTTCTCTTTCACTATGGATGACTTATGCACCTTACCTTGGAGATGATCTTTTGGATGCTTTCAAGTTTTGATGGATGATTTTGTGGCTAGGGTTTCATGGTTATCATTGATTTATCTAGTAAGTGCTCTCCTTAAGTCTATGTTGGTTTATTTTTTGGGTGCATTAGGTGAATGTTTTATCAAAGTGGTGATATTGCATGTTATCTTCTACTTCCCTTGAATAAACCTTGTCTTGAAACCCTAGGAAGGTTTGTAGTGGACAGCCTTCCCTTGTTAATCATTTTCTTGAAGCTTGTTAACGACACAAGGGTATTTCTAGGGTTTGTAGTGGACTACCCTAGGGTTTTACCCAAAATCCATCTTGATCTCATCTTTAGAGGTTGCAAGAAGACACGGGGCGGCTCCTTAGGGTTTATAGTGGACTACCTTAATTTTCCTTTCTAAAGGACAGATACCTAGGGTTCGTATTGGACTACCCTAGGGTTTTACTCTTAAGGCTTTCTTTCACCTTTTACCTCCAAGAAAGAGCATTGTTTGACTCCATATGCCCAAGAGGATAAAACGACACTAGTCTTCTCCCTTATTCCAAGTTGTAAACCCTAATTTCCCCTCTCCTTTGTTGTTTTATGGTTAGATCATTGTTTGTTGTAATTTACCTTCAATTTCCATCCATCTTCTAGCTTAACGTCTAGGGTTTATTGGTATCTTTCACCTTGGGATACACCTTGACGTCATTTACTACACCGTTGTTATAATTTTCAGCCTTCTATGGCTTGACGTCTTGGATATTTTAGGGTTGTTGTATGTCATCTCTCATTTTAGCAAGCATTTGTTACTTAAACCCTAGTTTGGCTTGCATTTTCAGCCTTATTTTATTGTATGCTTAACTTGTCTCAAAGGCTGATTTATTTCTTCTGTTGTAACTTGATATATTGCTGAAGTAATCGTCTCAAATACAAGTTTTATAACAGTTATAGCTTTCTTCTTGATTTGTAGTGTTTGGGCCTTGGGGAATCTCCTTGACTTGTTTTGACTTGATAAATATTATTTATTCTCCTAGATCCTTCATATATGCAAATCTGGAAATTGTTTCATCTAACCACCTTATTCTTGCCTTGATTACCTTGACTTAGTGGTGGTATGTTTGAGTAGCTAACATAGGATGCCGTAGACTTGACTTTGCCTTGCTATAGGATTCCTTGAGGTTGCTAGGGAAGCCTCCCTTGTGTTGGATTTCATCCTTCACTAAAACGAGAGAAGTAATTGCTAAGGTGACAGTGGAAAACACTTCCAAAGTTACACTTATCTTGCACCTTGTGAGAGGCTTTGCGCAAGGGTGTTAGATCTTGTGATAATAGGGACCATCCCCAATCCCCAGAGACCTCAAAGACATTGCCAGAGCAGATCCCTTACTAGCAGGCAGACGAGACCACCAAGAAGCAGTGGGTTACCTCTTCCAAACAGCAGCACAATGGGCGGTCCAGATGTTTCCCTAACAATTCCTCGGGACACCATTCTATCCTAAGTTCTCTTCAATCGGCCTCGGATGTTAGGAGATCTAGTAGACCATGATCTAGTTCCCAGATCCTTTACCTCCATACATCATCTCGTTGTGGCCACCCGCACTCAAAGTCGAGGATTTTCCATGTTTTAGCAGAGATCTCAGGCTTTACTTTACTTTCTTGCTCTTTATATAGGAGACATTTTGGTACTCCTGCTTTGTACCGACATCATTGTACTCAGAAGTCCCATTGACCTACTTTGTGGTCATCTGCTGGACATTAATATAATTATCTTATCTTATCTTATCTGCAACTGAGGCTGGGAGATTGAAAAGCATGGCACCAAAACAAGGTTAAATGAGTAATGTGATATAATTGCATGCCTTGGTACATCAAACTCATGAAAATCAGTACTAACACACTGTATTATTTAAAAAACATCTAAAGATCATTTTAAATAACTTTGGAAAGAATTAAAACACTCTATATGGAAAAATATCAAAGACGTATTGAATGACAATTAGAAGAGAAAAATTCAAAAGGTAAAGATTTTTTTGAACTAGCGGTACCTGCTCACCTAAAGCATAGTCTCTATCAGCAATAACCTGCAACAACAATTATAACTAGGAGAATTATACAGAAGTAAATGAGAAATTCTAACTTACTAAGATCTCAAGCTGTTTATCAATACATCATTTTGGCCTCCTGATTAAATGTTATAGAATAACTTGACATTCAGCTGTACAAATACTTTTTCAAAAACCTAAACTTCTATGAGGAAAGCAAACTGCAGCTGACAGAGAATATAGGAAATAAGTTTTTCTCCATTTACTTATCTTTTCCCTTATTTTTTATTTGAATTTTCTTCCATCATCTTGCATGAATGATTTACAGTGGGTGACCGAGATAAAAGCTGACCATATAGAAAGAATATAACCTTCAATGGACTATTAAAAATGGATTTCTAAATGAAACATATGTTATCCTCAGCTCAAATGGACTTTAAACAAAAATCAGAAATTGATATGATAGCAGAAAATGCAATATATGATGCATCTACCTCAAAATCTTACCATATGTACTACTTTATGAATCAATGATGAATTCTCAGCCACAAAGAAGAGATAAAACCAATATAGGGTTCTTTTAAAGTAAATAAATATACATAGTTATTTATACAATGTATTACAATTAGAAGCTACATTCTGATTATATGCCATAAACAAAAAATTTATACTTGTGCTCCTTAGAAAGCTATTAAGTCAGCTATAATCTGCAGAATGATTGGAAATTTTACTTCAGGATACTGAATTCAGAATCAGTGGCTTTTCCTAGCATATGATTAAAATTCTATCCTTGGTCATATTTCATCCGACACCAGTGAACTTATCTTGGGACATTTTCTGAAAGCAGGTGTTCAGTGGTCCACTGGTAGTTTATAGTAGAGGGCTGCTTTGATGGAAAACAACAGGGACCTTGACCTTAACAATAGGCTAGCCTGGGGTCAGTGCCTTAAGCATTTTCTAGTAAGCAGATTGACCAGCTAATACAATGATGATATGCTTATGACTCATGACAATCGTGATTTGGTATTGTTATATGATTCTTATTACTGACATGTTCAATCAGAATTGCAGTTCAGTATTTAATATACTATCCATGTGTTTGGTATAATAGGCACTTTATTTATGTGTCAAGGAAGATCATATGTGCATTTCATTTTCCTTTGTGATTGAAGAAACTAAGCTTACATACTCCAGTGCAAAATAAGAAAATGCAAAGGCAATGATCATGCACCTCTGAAAACCCTTCATCCTCATCACTCAGTAAGACAGCCTCCGAATTTCCATCATGATTGAAGAAGTCAGCAAATGGTATCTGTCAAAGCTTCGTTTGAACAAAGGAAATCAACACAAACACAGAATAGCAGCCAGCTATTTATACTCCACTAAATATCTTTCCAGTATGAAAAATATAACTTCAATAATACGCATACACCAAGAGCCATAACATGATAATGCGATGCATACCAAAGCAAGGCCCTTTGAAGAAATTCCCCAGGCACGTGACCCAACTGTGGCACCAAAATTGAAAAGATGATCAAAACCTGGAGACCATTGTCAGTGATACTAATCACTTCATCTCCTATCTTTAAAAGTGTCAGCTAGGCTTAACCCAAATTAAATTCTTATATTTGCAAGGAATCTGCATTTAATATTTAGGTAATCTACGTAGAAGCTAATACAAGTGAAAATTTTAAAAACATCACAAATCACTGCATCCACTGTTTACAGCAATAGTGAAAAAAAAAATATAAAGCTAAGTGTATTGAATTTATTTGCAATGCTTAAGTACAGAAATCCAATTGTGACTGGGTACAAGAGGCCATATTTGGCAAGTTTGTTGGATTTTGTCAGGACTCAGAGGAGATTTTGTCAAACAGAGAGAAGGTGTAAAGTAAAAAGTATTTTATTCATGTAGACTCTAGAGTCATATTTACCAAGTATTGAACACATTTGTATAAATATTTGGAAGTTATTATGAGTCTATGTCACATACATCACATAAATAAGCAACACGCATGTGTACCAATAGACATCTGTATACCAATTTATTTGAGTGTTCATATTATTCTAGCCCACTCCCCTATCAGCAAACAAATATTCACACATAAAGCCACAAACCTAAACTCAACTTTTGATGAAGAACAATTTGCAATCAACTACTTCTTTCCTCCTGTAATTGTGGAACTCTTATTTGATATTCCCTCTACTAG
>SNQJ01S0012767.1:61332-77271 GCA_010110895.2 Picea sitchensis | reverse complement strand
TCTCTTGCCTCACACGCGCGGATTGAAGGGGAATCCTTAGGGAGCGTTTTTTTTAATGGAGGGAGCGCTCAGGGAGCGAAAGCTCCCTGGGCAGGGAGCGAAACGCTCCCTTGGAAGGGAGCACAATTCCTAAGCGCTCCCTTAGGGAGCGCGCTTCAGGAGCGGGGGGGGGCGCTCCCCCGCAGCCTAGCTCTAGGCTACCTTTTAAGCAACTAGTAAAACAAATTTGATGTTCAAAACAAAAAATCATCAACAACAATATAGTCAAAAACAACACAATCCTCATTAATGGTATTGTCAATAGCTACATCATGATTCTTAACTTCATTCTCAACCTCAGAAACATTTCCATTGATTAGGATGCATAGTTCTAAGTTTACAATTCTAGGCAATGTGCCTTGGTATTATGTGATAGTAACATACTTTATGTTTATTTGTTTTGCTACCTGAAATTGAACCCTTCTTTCTTTTTCTATTTACTAACAAATAACACTTGGCCACATAACTCTTCATTAGAGTTGTTCATCCTCCTTTCTTTTTCAAAGAGGATCGAATTAATGGACTCTAAAGTCAATGTTCGTAATTTGCCAATAGTAAACTGTAATGAACATAATCGTTCATTTCATAGTCTAGTTATTTAGGCTAGGAAGTAATTATTAATAATTGTGTGGTCAGCGCATAAGTAGGCCAGTTGTGAAGCGCTACATTGAACATGTACCAATAACATGTCTTGTACTCTTTTCAAAACCAATCATCATTTCATCTTTTATATCTTATTTAATGTTTACTTTGAAAGATTCATTTACATGTGATTGAACTCGGTTTATTTCTTATGGGATTTTATTATTGCATGAATCTGATTGTATCCCCTAAAAGCACTATTGTGTGGCTACACCACCAATATAAAGAAGCAATTTATGAAGTTCAAATTGCAAGGGAAAATGCATAAATTGTATAGTGAATATCCAATCACCATAAAAACCTCCTAATAACAAGGGAAGATGAACTCCAAAAGAATATGCCAAGCGAATGTCCTAAGAAGAAAGACCATCCACAGTAGCATAGAGGGTCCCAAGGTAGGAGACCGTGTAGAACAACCCCAGAAGATTATGTACATCCTAAATGGGAATCTAGAGAAAGGATGGAACATTATCAGGCAACTCTCCCATGACCTTAGACCCAACGGAAGAATTAGCCAGTTGAAAGCATCTTGTAAGAATGCATGGTCATTCATTTGCAACAACCTCTCCAAATTTTCCTTTTTGGACAAAGCTCCTTGAACAAGGACAACCAGTAATAAATGTCCATTACTTAGGCTACTTATGTAGGCTAGGTAATAATAATTAACAAGTGTGGGATCAATCAATACATAGGTCAAATGCCAACGCCACCTTGAACGAGTATTAATAACATGCGTCGTACTCTTTTCACAGTCATTCACCATTTCATCTTTTATCTTGTTACCACATAATCTAGAACCAAGTGCAAAGCCTTCACAAGGCACTAAGACTAGTGGAAAATGGAAGATGTCACCATTGTCACCTAGCCAACAACTTCCCTCTCTTTAGTGAAGGAATAGTATCCAACACAAGGGAGGCTTCCCCAGTAGCCTACAAGAATCCCTAGGCAAGAAACAATCAAGTCTAGACCCCCCCTGGGTGACTACTCACAATACCACCGAGATAAGGATAGGCAAGGCAATAGAGAGGTGGTGGAATAAGACAATTTCCATATTTAAATTATTGAGAATTCAAGTCTAAAGGAAAGGCTCTCCAAGTCAAATATCAGTTTAATAGGATCCCCAAACACTAGAAATTAAGAAAAAGTGTAAGCGTATAGCAATGAAACAAATTATAATAGTGGTCCTATACTATCTAAAGATGTCCTCTCTAGTAATCCTATTCAACTCCTACTTGGTCGGCAAGAGTTGACTAGGGGCAATAAGAGAATATCTGAAAAAGGGGGAGGTGATGCATCCAGATACCAACTAACTAAAGCAGACCAATGACCTCTACAAACCAACAACGAGCACAATTGAAAGTGTTGGTAGTGGCTATGGCCTCTAAAGAGAAACATACAAGATAAGGGTAGTGATCTCTGTTGGCTAATGAGTTGGCATATCCCCTAACCCAGTGCAAAAGGGAGGCTAGACCAAAGATGGTTTCAATCCTGAAGGTGACGCCACAAACTCTGCCTAAATAAGAGCATGGGGAAATATCCTCTTGCATCTAATGATGTGGCAAAGCATGAGGACCTAAACTCTCTCTATCATAGATTAGTCCAACTCAAGTAAACTAGGCCCCCAAACATCTAAACTGTAGAGTAGTGTGGGTCTAATAAGGCTGTCCAAAAGGCCCATCTTAGATGAAATGTCCTAAAAGTGGTTCTAATAAGGCTGTCCAAAGCAACATTTTGTCTTTTGAGCAAATAAATGGTTGTTGAAGGCATTAATTGAGTTAAGAAGTGGTTTGTTATATTGAATGTTGTATCATTCTAGTATTTATTGGTGAAGTGACATTACTGCTATTGCTATTTTGTAAGCATTGACTTCGTCAACATTTACTTTTAAATTGCTCATATTGAATATCAGATAGTCTTTAATATATATGAAGTACTAACCAAAGCCTGCATATATCAAATTTATTGGTGCTTTGTTCTCGGCCAGGGATCCTACTTGGTTGTTTTTATTGGCTATAGGTCGAACTATCTGCTTTGGTGGTGATCTGTGAAGGGGGAAACTTGTCATTGTCTAAATATCTTTTTAGCTTCTTCAAAACCCCAGGTCATCGAGGATGTCTCCCCTGGGCCTAGCCTCCCTAAAAAGAAAGAGCCTTCCCATCGTGGTGACATTGGGTGGGATAGGTTCCTGTTACGCCAATTTGGCCTTCTACCTTATAGCCTTTACTCCTAGCTACAAACTATGAGATAACATTTTGGCGCCGTTGCCGGGGAACATTGAGTCAATTCTCCTCAGACGACAAATATTTTCGGTAAGCCTTGCCTCAAAGCCTTATCTTACAAGCTTACCTGGCGACTCCACTAGGGTGTTTTCCCTATCTCTTTGATAGTTTCAAGAAAACTATCTGGCAACTCCACTGATGACGAAGCCAACTATGACTTCACAATGGGATCCAAGGAACTACAAACCTTTGGACATGAGTAAAATCCTGGGATATCCTAGACGAATGCCCCCCTTTTATAAAAATTGGCTCCCTAGATTCACTGGCATCGATGGAGAAAGTCTCGATTATCACATGAGCAAATTTTGGGCTTTCTTTCAATACTGCCCTGTCAGTGATGAGGCTGAAGATTTTTGGGCTTTCTCTGCCTCTCTGCATGGAGAGGCTAGAAGATGGTATGATAATCTTCCAGCTGCCAGCATCACATCTATGGACCATTTTGAAGAAATCTTCCTTGCAAGGTGGGTTATGAAATTAGAAGATATACAATCATTGCTGAAAGGTTTTGAATGCATAAAACAAACAGAGGATGAGATCGTCAGAGTTTTCGAGGTTAGGTTCCAGAGGTTGCTTTACCAGATTCCTGAAGGCCATCATCCAAAAGACAAGTACCTCGTTTATCTCTATGCTAATGGACTTCAGGGGCATTTGAGCTTCCTCCTAAATAAAAAGAATCCAAAAACACTTGCAGAAGCTCACAACATGGCCATTCGAATCGAAAAGAATATCTCCTTGTTCAAAACCAATGACCATACCATGGACACTCTCAGCTTGACAAAACTATTTTCCCTTGAAACCTTTGCTGAAGACCCACAAGAGAGAAGGGAACAAGTTTTTGACCAACAGAATGAGGACGTGATTAAGGACCAAGAACCTAAGCAAGATGATGAAGTATCGACCTGCACTCCTTCAGATAAGGCCATCCAAGAGCATGTTTCTCCTGCACAACAGAACGATAATGAGGTTAGTTGTTTCCCTTTTCAAGATACCGACGACACCTTGTTCCTTGATTCAGAAAATGAAGGAGAAATGAAAGCCTTGAACGAAATGGATATTCCTTGCTGTACAATCGAAGACAAAGAAGCAATCCATGAGGATGAAACAATAACACATGCTGAAAACGCCAAAGTCCTCAAAGCCCCTGCACGAGAAGAAACAGTAAGCTGCCCTCCTCCCCTAGTTTTTGATGATGCTTTACTTTATGAAGAAGGAAATGAGGAGGAGGAGAATGAATTTTCAAATATTTCAAACCCTGCATGTTATGACACAGATAGTGACGTTGTCGATAACATTGATGAGTTCATACATGTTGGGAGACGTAGGTGGGATACATATGGTTATGACCTGGATCCCATCTATGACACTGAGAGTCATTTCAAAGTGTTGCCCTTGAAATTATCACAACAGATTACTTTTGACCAGTGGGAACAAGGAGATGAGATTTTTACCATACTTTTCAAAAAACCAAGGATGACCTGGTACCTTGTTTTCCTGATGATTTTCAGTCTTACCTTGAGATTTTTGATGAGTACCCTTCTAAGCACTTGGATTCTCTCCACGAAGATGATTACCAACCAACATTGTGCTCGGATTTTGATACAAGTAAGAACATTGTTTGCCTACAGAAGGATTCTCATGACTTCTCACTCCAGCCACCTATTATTACTTTACCTTGCTTTTCCATTAAAGGTGTAGTTGGGAAGCATATTTTTTATGTTATGTTTCCTCTTAGGCAAACCCTAGACTCCAAGGGTTGGTTGCATACTGCAAGTTTGACTCTGTTATCTCAAATTTTCAACTTTCCCTTGATAGTTTGCCAGTCATCTACTAGATCTTTGTCGATCATTTCCTTGAGTCAGTTTTCTGAACCTTGAACTTTTCATGACCCTTTCTTGGAGTGGATTGAATACCTTCCTCAGAGATTGACTTGGCAAGATTTTATCCCTCCCACCCGCCTCCATGAGTTAGACTTTGAGATTTCCGATGATATGATATATATTCTAACCCATGACATTTTTGTGCTTGATTTATCACTATTTTGGTTTATGATGAAGCACAAACGCAGGTATCGAGGAACGTTGTTGGATTGGCTTCACTAGTTGTTTGACTACACCCAACGTTCAAGCCAACAGATAAGTACAGGTAAGAAGTTTGCTTTCATCGTCTTACTCATTGATTTCTTTATTTTAGTATATATAGCTATGTATGTTGGAGTGGCATTACCACCCCAATTTTGTTACTGATACTTCTATCGAGATTGAGCAGGTCTGCAAGTTATGAAAGAGATGTTGAGGTTCTCATGCGCTCTACGGTGAGCACATGTCCCCGAGTTGGAGCCAGATGTTATCCCCACTTTTTAGGGATAACTAGGAGATCATGTCTCGAGGCCCACAGGTCCTAGACATGGAGTACCGAGAGCAGGATTGACCTGGGCATGGCCCTGCCTTTTCTTCACTCATCGTTTTTGTCTTGTCAGCAGCAGCAGCATCCATCACCATCAACTTGATCCTGAATCAGAAGAGGTTATTGCTCCATGAGGTAATTGGTCCAGGTATCATGGTATGCGTCACTTTTGATCATTAAAACCTTTAAATATGTGCATCTGATTCCTTTTATCTCTAACAACTGCCTGGATCTTACATTAGCCCACTTGACCATGCTTGGGGAAATTGACAGGGTGCCCTAGCAAGCCTGTGCCCATAGGTCTTGGTTTGCCACTGGGGGTATTTCTGAAAAGCCATCGTCCGCTCCCATCATAGCACCATTGTTTCATCTTATCTCCCGCTCATTTATCCCATTCCCCTTGTCCGGGCATTGGGTTGACCTATTTGCAGGATTGCACCTTATCTCGTGGGAAGAAGGGGCTAAAGGCTCAGAAGGTAAAAGCAGCTGGTAAAAGACAAAAGCCTAGAAATAAAACCTCGAGATGCTTCGCCNCCTTAGCCCTCACTGCACCCACATGTTTGGACATCCCCTAGCCACATCAACTTACTTACATGGCTTGGATGAGATCTTTCTGGAAACTTTCCTTTTCTTGTGGACACTAGCCCAATAGGACGCCTTGACCTTTTCTCCAATCTTGTATTGCAGGTTTTTGTAATGTCTTTGAGCTATTGACTGATGTATTAGGGGTTTTATGCATATGTTTAATAATATTGATGATGAGATGTGATTGACATTGCTATGATCCCTGTGAGTGATGAGCCCATGGAGGGCGTAGCTTTTGATGTGCAGGACCATGCCCAACGGACAGGTACCATTTGGACTGGTACACATGGGGAGATGACCAGTTCGAACCTCCATGGGGCTGAAGAGCCCACCAGATGGATGATGAGACCCCATCAAGGGGCAGAGATAGGACAGAGCTTGATCAGGGGTTTTGCACCTGAAAGGAAGAGGACGTCCCACCAGAGACACTCTGGCACGACTAGACCTAGGGGGAATGACCCATTTTCAGTGGAACGCTAGCCTTGGAAGGCTTACGACGTCCCCATATTCACCATGATGTCATCCAGCTTCATGGACACTTTTGGAGGCAGACTAGGCAGCAGTGGCACATGTGGCATGTTGGAGAGGCCCCTGGGGGGATAACGTTTTGCTCCTAGATGTCTCATTTGCCCTAGAAAGGGATAGCGCCTCCCTTGAAGGGGCGTTTACTCTCTTTGTAGCTCAATTAGGGTTTTAATTTGACAATTTAATGTAAAAACAGTATTATTTTGGTATTATGGCCTTGTCGGCCTTTTTATGACCTAAAAAAGTAAATTAGGTCATTGATACACTATATATTGAGGGTTTTCACTCTCATTTTTATCATCACAAATTCACTCACTCATAGTGAGGTCTGATTTTAGCGCTCTATTGGGGTTTTTGGCTGAACTAAGTGATGCACACTTGTTGAAGGAAGAGATTTTTTGGCATTTATGGTGTTTCTCTTGAAGGAAGGTGTTACAACTAGGGTTTGCATGGTTATTTCTTCATGAATTGTATGTGTTTCTTCTGCAAAACTTCTTATTGAATGGTTGTAGTTTAAATTTCTTGCATATTGCTTATAAATTTGTTGAATCAAAACCCTAGGTGACAAGCACACAAGTAGTTCCTTGTCTCATGTCCCCTGATAGAGAAACCTTCAGCCATTGAAAAAGAGGAAGAGAGCCTAGTCGTAGCTACACTCCTTGTTTCTCTTTCCCCTTTGCTAGTTGTACTTTTTGAGAGCCAAGGAGAGTGAGATGTCCCTGGCCTAGGCCTACTACACCAGGGTCGTACTCTTCTAGGGTTCGGTGATAGGCCTTGCTTTAGCAACACCTCCCTCATCAAACCCTCTTGTCTTGGTTTGTNTTGTTGAATCAAAACCCTAGGTGACAAGCACACAAGTAGTTCCTTGTCTCATGTCCCCTGATAGAGAAACCTTCAGCCATTGAAAAAGAGGAAGAGAGCCTAGTCGTAGCTACACTCCTTGTTTCTCTTTCCCCTTTGCTAGTCGTACTTTTTGAGAGCCAAGGAGAGTGAGATGTCCCTGGCCTAGGCCTACTACACCAGGGTCGTACTCTTCTAGGGTTCGTTGATAGGCCTTGCTTTAGCAACACCTCCCTCATCAAACCCTCTTGTCTTGGTTTGTTTATCTTGTCTTTGAGCTAGCCGTCTGCCGAGAAGGAGGAGAGAGCACGAGGCCTTGCTTTTGCAACACCAGAGTGAGCCTCTCTCCCCTAGGGTTCTGTTTTTTGAGGCCCTGCTCTAGCAACACCTTGAAACCTTTCCCTCTAGTACTTTGAAATCTCATCTCCTTTAACATTTGCGTCCTTCACTTATGACTCCATTAAACCCTAAGGCACTGATCTGAGAGTCCTCAAACGTTGAAGTGAAGCTGATCAAACAAACTCTTAAAACTTTTGAATCTCAAAACCCTAACCTACTAACCCTGAATGTTGACGTCACTCCTTGCTATTATATCATTGATGCAGCAACGTTTTGTCTTTTGAGCAAATGAATGGTTGTTGAAGGCATTAATTGAGTGAAGAAGTGGTTTGTTATATTGAATGTTGTATCATTCTAGTATTTATTGGTGAAGTGACATTACTGTTATTGCTATTTTGTAAACATTGACTTCATCAACATTTAGTTTTAAATTGCTCATATTGAATATCAGATAGTCTTTAATATATATGAAGTACTAACCAAAGCTTGCATATATCAAGTTTATTGTTGCTTTGTTCTTGGGCAGGGATCCTAATTGGTTGTCTTGATTGGCTATAGGTCGGACTATCTGCTTTGGTGGTGATCTGTGAAGGGGGAAACTTGTCATTGTCTAAATATCTTTTTAGCCTCTTCAAAACCCCAGGTCACCGGGGACGTCTCCCCTGGGCCTAGCCTCCCTAAAAAGAAAGAGCCTTCCCATCGTGGTGACATTGGGTGGGATAGGTTCCTGTTACGCCAGTTTGGCCTTCTACCTTATAGCCTTTACTCCTAGCTACAAACTGTGCAATAACAGGACCCACCCACGCTTCCTATTATGCTCTAGACCCATAAATTTGGCAAGAAGTCAAACTTCTTGGAATGCAATGAAATTTGACCCATGTGCTATATGCCATACTAGGTCTCCAGAAATAGTGTCAAATCCAAAAAAACACATTGAGAAAAATAACACAAAAATCAAAACTCTCAAATTACCACCAAATTTCTTGGCATATTGTCCTCAATACTAGGACTCTGAAGATGTGATCCTCTCTAAAAAATCAGACTTTCTAATTTTAGGCCTTGGAGGTTTGACCATATTTGAACAAAACCTAAAACATGTCAAAACTTCACCAAAATGAAACTCCATGTTTATCTCTCCAATTGGTATGAAATCCACTTTCTGGATTCAAGAAAAATGAATTTTCTAATAATAGAAATTTTCCAAGATTGTGAATCTTGAAAATCTGAAAGTACCTATTTGAAGAACCCATTATTGGGTCTCCAAAATTATTATCTGCAACATACAAGGATCGAGTTTCTAAAAATAGAAACTTCTAAAAATAGTGGAATCAAGAATCTAAAAGTTCCCATTTGATTGTACTCCATCCCCCACACATCCTCCAAAATCTGCAAGTAAATGTGATGCATGGGAAAACTACTAAACATAGAATGTCTAAAGCCTAAACTGGAAATATGCTAAACATAGCACAAGATGTGTTCCCCTGAAACATTGATCTCTGAATAGTGAATACTCCATGAAACTCATACATTACAACTATGTAACAAGGTAGGGATCTGTTGTTGTCCTTATACACACCTACAAGCGTGGAGAAGTCTCCAACCTGTTGCCGTCCTTATACACACTTGCAAACGTGAGCTAAGTCATGCTCACTTAGTGTGTCCTTGGAAGCACAATGCCCAGGTTCAAAGCCTACGATGTCACTTTGACTTGAACCTCTTCCGTCTAAGCTCACTCCTAGGGAAGCCAAGGGGGGTAGACCCTAGTTTCTAGATGAGATTAAACTTTAAGTTCTAGGAGTTGGTTTTAATTAGTTTAAGGTTGGGGGGAAATTCTAGCCTATGATGCAAAGGCAATAAGGCAATGTGCAACATTATAAGATGGCAATCAAACCTTTTCCTAGGAAAACTAAGACTAGTGCCTAAGATTGGGCAAAGGGGTCAGCTATAGTTTGAGGGGTTTAGATTACACAAGAATTACAACAGATTACAAAGATTACAAATAGATTAGGTACAAACTAGATACAAAATTACAACAAGGTTATACTAAACAAAAGATACAAAGATACTAACAGAAATTGTTTGTATGTGCAGGAATTTAAAGATGCTCAAATGGATACATTCATCAACACAACAAGCCTAGCATGCTCAACAATAGAGTGTCTCCCAAAGGGATGCACTACTCTATTGGAGTGCTTTCAATGGCAAACAAAATCACTCAAGATCCAACAAGATAGTGCCTCCAAAGGATGCGCAACTTCTTGAGGGACCACACCAACAATGTGAACACCAATTAACTGAAAAAGGAAAACTTGAAAGGAAAATGTCTAAAAGCACAATTTATGACTATTTAGTGATTAATCCACAATATAAAGTTAAGCTTGCATGAAATGTAAATGTAAAATGAAGTGCTTCCAAGTGTAAATGTAGACCACAAAAGATATATCAAATAGATGCCCAGAGTTGAAGTGGATTAAAAGATTGATTAAGTTTTTTAGTTAAGGGTGAATCCTAGCTAAGTGTCAACCCAATACTCCCCCCGCTTGTACCAAGTAACTGTTGGGTGCTCAAGAAGTATGGCAACAAGGAATACCACAGGTCAGCACAAGGGAAAAGAGTACTCCCGGAAAGGACGCTGAGCGCCACGAGACCGTCCCCGGCCTATCACCTTTCGTTGCTTCCTCTAGTCCTCGTTTAAATGGCAAAGTTGGGTCAATAGAAGTGCCCTATTAAGTCTAGTTTATTATTAGGCCTATGGACTAAGTTAATTTTAGTGATTAGATGTGTAAAAGTGAGTTTTACTTGCCCAAAAAGTGTGAAAATGTGCCAAAAGAGAAATGTTAACTTGCAAGAACTGAAGTTCTAAATCATTAGATTATTGCATGAAAAGCACATAAAGAACTTGGAAAAGCTTGTTGAAATGAAAGTGGATTGTTTTACACCATAAACATGCCCATATTGCTTGCAAGGTTAAGAAAATAAATGCTTGAGATCTAAGACTTGCAAAGTAAATGGAAACTTGAAAGCATGAGATTAGACCTATGCCTCCATGGGCTTAAACTAGAATTTAGTTGTGTGAGATCTACTTCTAGATGATTTTAATCCATGAGCATAAACATATCATAAATACACAACTAAGCTAGCCGTACTATTTTGGGGGTTGGCTAGGCCAACTTCACATCCAAAGTGTAGGCAATAAAAAAAGTAAAACTTAAAATGAAAAACAAGAAATACAAACCACTAACAATGGCACAAGGTGGAGGCAAACCTTCATATTTTGTGCCAAAGGGGGTTGGAAAATAAATAAATCAACTAAAGTAACCTAGCCACACAACCTTGTCCTAATGACAAGTGGGGCAAAGAAATAAAAAAATATGCAGAAAATTAAATATACACCTAGCCTTATGATTTTGGGGGGTGGCTTTGCCAAACTCTCACCCAAGATGTAGACATTAACAAGCTTTACAAAAACAGAAAATTTAAGGAGAAGGCAAGCCACTTGGGGACCCCCTTTGGGCTTGCTTACAATGCTTAGAAGAGAGAGGAAATTGATTGGGTTTTGTTACCCAATCAAAAGGAGGGTCCTTGGTGTGTGTTGTGACTAAAAATGGGCAGCATATACCCTTAACCTGGCGAGAACCTACAAAAACCAGCAAGCTATTGCTTGCTGGAAATACTGCAACACACCCAAAAAAGTTAAGAAAATTTATGTTTTTCAACAAAAAATTTCTGCATACAAATATCAAAAAATTTAGATAATAAAATGACCTATCTAAGAGTGTTAGCAACCAAAATATGAATATGAATATGACAGAAAATGAAAGGGAAAAGACTAAGAAGTTTAAGTGAGCTATGAGGGTAACTTCTAGCTTGAAGCTATCCCAACAAAGCCCTTGAAACAACCTGCAACTATTGAAGCACAATGTGAGATAAGAGTAGATATGAGTTGCATAAACAAATAACATAAACTAGTTTATAGCATTAGCTATCCAACACATTTAAGTCGGCAACTACACTATTGCTAAACCTATCTAAGCAAACTAATTTACTTATGAACTCTACTCAATATTCCACAAAATACACAAAGGAACAAGGTCACTTCAAATGCATGGAAGTACCAAGACAAAATCTTTGTACTCCAAAATCCTCCAAAGCCTTTCTTATTATCAAATGAGGAGGTTGTAGCAACTAATTGCTCCAAGCTCCTCTCCAAAATAGAGCAAGATGGAATGAGAGCAAAATGAAAGATGAGAGAGGGATGAGGCAAGAATTGGGTAGCATAACAATAGCTCAAGAGATGGTGAGGAATGAGTGAGTGAGGGCCTTTATTTATAATTGGGAAGGCAAAGTTACCCTCTTGGATGAGAGCCAAGTGTCACACATCAAGGAAAAGTCACTTTTAGGGTTTTGGTAAGTTAGGGTTTTGGCATGGATGGATGAAGTGGCAATGAATTGGAGTGAGTCGGCAAGGCTTTGACAAGTCAAATGATGAGTTGTAGGGTCTAGGGAGGTGCACCAAGGGATAGAATAAGTCTCCCATTTTTTTTACTTTTTGAAGACTTTCTTGAAGGGGGACACACCTCTCTAGGGAAAGTGACGTTTTTTCTTAATGGCTAGGTGAGGGGGTGACGTGAGGGTTGGAAAAGGTTAGGAAAGTGTTTTCTCATCATCTCCCACCTTTACTTTACTCAATTTTCTCATAATTACAAAAATTGACATTTTTACCATGTAAAGCTTAGCGATTAAAATTGTTGCTTTGACTGACTAAGACTCCTTATGAACAAACACCTAGCAAAAGTTGTCCGACTAAGCTGAAACTTGGTCCAAGGGTGCAGGGGGTCTCATTCCATTTCTTTTGAGCAATAATACCCCTTGCAAAAACCCAAGGACCTAGTTTTTACATTATTTATCAAAAATTAATTAAAATTAATTAATTAAATTACCCAACCTTAGGCAATTTTAATTAATTAAAAAAAACCTATCTAGACTAAACGGAATTCCACGAAACTTTTAGATATGTCTTACATGGTCATTTACAACATTCCTAAACACTAGCTACCAGAGGATGAATCCATTAGAACGCCTTTCACCACTTTGGAGGAATTATTTGTGGGAGTGAAAAATTCAAGGAAAATTAATAAAGCTGGTTAGGCCAAATTAATAACCTGAGGAAAAAAAACACTCAGTGAAAGGAACTCTCTTAATGAAGAAATCCTAAGGTAATTGACCTAACTATGATCCATGCGAACCTATTACATTATTATCCCACGCAGGGGAGCAGAAATTCCACTTACAAAAATATGTGTTGGAGGCCAAAAATGCCTTGTAGAACCAAAAAGTCTCTGACTTGGTAGCATCTGATGATGCATATCTTCATGGTACATGGAGTTAACCCCCTAGTTGAATAGGCGGTCAACACAACCCACTTGGTGTGTCCTTGGAGCCACAATGTCTAAGTCCAAACACACTGTCACCTCGGCTTGGACTTCTTCCGTCTAGGCTCACTCATAGGGAAGCCAAAGGGGGTAGACCCTACTTACTATGTAAGTTGATTAATGTGATCTAGGAGTTAATTTTAATTATTAAGTTAGGGGAGGCTAACCTATATGACAAGTAGTAATGCAATGCAAAACTTCAATGACAAGCAAAACCTTTCCCTAAGGTCAACTAAGACTAGTGCCTAAATGTTGGGCAAGGGATCAACTAAGTTGATGATATAGCATACTCTTGCTATATGTTGATGATCTTTTCATTACAGGGGTTGAGAGACTCATTGCTAGTTGCAAGGAGACCCTTGCTTCAGAGTTCGAGATGAAAGACATTGGACTGATGCATTATTTTTGGGGGTTGGAGGTTTGGCAGGAGCTTGGACACATCTTTTTGGGACAGGGGAAGTATGATTTTGACATTCTAAGGAGATTCCAGATGGAGGATTGTAGGCCCATGTCCACACCCATGATTACCAACTGGAAGAACCTCAATTCTTCTGAGTCATAGTTGGTTGATCCCACATTATATCGTCAGTTGATCAGTTCGTTGATGTATTTGATCAACACCAGACCAGATATATGGTTGCTTTGAGTTCGGTGGCTTTGAGTTTTGTTGAGGCTGAGAATATGGTTGCCAGTCAGGCCAATTGTGAGGCCATTTGGCTTCGCAAGTTGTTGGTGATATTATTTGGTGTGCAGTTGAGACCTACGGTGATTTACTGTGACAATCAAAGTTGTATCAAACTCTCTGAGAATCCAGTTTTTCATGACAGGTCTAAGCACATTAAGATTCGATATCACTTCATCCGGGATAATGATCAAAGAGGAGCAGTTGAGCTACAATATATATCCACATATGAGCAGGTTGCGGACATACTCAGAAAAGCTTTGGGGAAAGGCAAGTTTGTATCTTTCAGAGATAAGCTTGGGGTGGTGAGTAACACCTTCCTCGGTAAGAGGGAGGGTTAAAAATAATTAAAAAGGTATCAAGGACAAGTGTTTCTCATCACCTAGGCGCCTAGGGATGAGAAAGTGTCCAAAGTGGTCCCTAATGAATTAATTTCATGTGTGATGAAATTAAAAGTGACTTTATGACTTGAGTAAAGTGGGTGAGTGAATAGACATGAAATCTCGGCCACTCATTTAATTCAATCTCCACCATTGGATTAAGAAACCCTTCACCTACCCTCATGAAGTCGAATTAGGGAAAGTGAGGCGCCCCCATTCTCATTCTTCATGTGATTTGAAGAGAGCAAGAAAGAGTCGAGCTAGGGAAGGAGAGAAGTTTGTTGGTTAGGGCACAAATACCAAGGCAATCTTACAGCACGCAGATCGAAGTGAAGGTACAGCAGATTTTCGGTCGTACTGTACGGATTTAATGAGACCGTACTGCAGTTTTTTGGCACAGTTTTTGAGGAGAAGGAACAACATTTATTTCTGAAGTGTTGGCACGCATTTCAAGGCAACCTTTCTGTACTTTTTGTATGAAGACTGTTCTAGAACGAATTCCAAGGATTTCATACATCCATTTACACAGAAATCAAGGAGCAAGCCTGTAGCTTTTATTCAGGAAATTCTTGCATGAATTTCGAGAAGCATTGCTCAGATTTTGAGGAAGATTCAATGGTTCGGTTGTGAGATAAGTTGGAATTTATTTTTCTGAAGATGACTGCAGTAAAATATTCTTTCTCAGAGCTCTAAAAATAATAATAAAAGCCCCTCTCTCACTGGTTTTCCTCTTGTGGGTTTTTCCAGGGTAAAAGTTAGACCAAAATCTCTATATCTTAATTTCTGAGTTATTGTGTTGTTCGTGTTATTTATTTCTACATTTATTGTTGTTCAGAATCCTCATGTTTCAGTTCTAAGATTCGTTTATATGCTGAAAATATGTTGTTGTCATAAAACCGGGTTTTGGGCATTAAACTATGATTAGTCTCCGTGAGACTTGAAACTGGGTGGGGTCTGAAAATTTTACATGATGGACCCGTCAAGAGGACATAGTAGAGGCACTAGTAATGGTCTTCGAGGAGTGGTATGCAAGGTAAGGGTACCAAGATCTATCATCAACTGAATATAAGCAAAGCTCTAGACTCGATGAAGTAGGGAAATGATTTCAAAAATGGCCTCGACGTGGAAAGGGTGGGCTACAAACTCAATCGAGATGATGTGTTGGGGAACAATCCTTTTGCAACGGATGATGAAATGGAGTAGTCAAACCTAAACCCTCTTTGTCCTAACCTGCCCTCCTCTACTAGACTCATCCCCAAACCTTGAAGCCATATAAAACCATGGACCTGATAATTCTATCCAAAAGCTCCATCTTGGACTGAATGTCCTCAAAGTGGTGTTGAAAACACTATCGCTCTAAAAGAGCTACAAACCATATCTCCCTTGTTAATCCAAGGCTGGAAGGCGAGTCTCAAACTAAGCCAAAGCCCGGAGAATTGAACACCCAAGTAAGTTTAAGTCATGGTGATCTCAATCTCCTCGCCTTGAAAGTAGAAATGGAAATCTGTCAAGACACTCTTTGAGCCATTGAAAATCATAACCTTCGTTTTACCAAGGTTGACGATCAACTGTCGAAGATCAGAAAAATTGGCTAGGGAATCTAGTTGTCTCTAGAGACCCTCTAGAGTAGAAGCTAGGAGAACCACATCGCCAGTGACGTGTAGGATAGATACCATGACATTGTGAAGGAGGTAGCCATCCTCAGGTTGGATATGCTCCTACAGAAACGATTCTAACTCATCTATGTATATCTCAAACAATGTTACTGAGAGCACCCTCCCAAGTTTCGCCCC
>SNQJ01S0012767.1:9541-48777 GCA_010110895.2 Picea sitchensis | reverse complement strand
ACATTTGAAGAAGCAGTCCAAAAGGGACAATGGAAAGAAGCTATGGCGGAAGAACATCAATCCATTATGAAAAATGAAGTATGGGAAATTGTACCTAGACCTAAAGAAAAATCAGTGGTAACCTCAAAATGGGTATACAAGATTAAACATGCAGCAAACGGAAGCGTGGATAAATACAAGGCAAGATTCGTGGCCAAAGGGTTCTCCCAGAAGGAGGGAGAAGATTATGATGAAACCTTTGCTCCGGTGGCTAGGTATACCTCCATCAAAGCTATCATATCTCTTGTCGCTTCCATGGGATGGAATCTACATCAAATGTATGTAAAGACAACTTTTCTGAATGGAGCAATTGAAGAAGAAGTATATATTGAACAACCTCAAGGGTTTGAGGTACATTCCAGAGATACTCACGTTTGCAGATTGAAGAAAGCTCTGTATGGACTCAAGCAAGCTCCAAGGGCTTGGTATGCCAGAATGGACAGCGATCTAACAAGACTTGGTTTCTCCAAGAGTCATGCAGATCCAAACCTTTATTACAAAGTCGTGAATAATGCACTTGTGATTCTACTATTATATGTTGACGATCTATTCATAACAGGTCAAGAATCTCTCATTATCCAGTGCAAGAAGGAACTAGCCTCTGAATTTGATATGAAAAATCTAGGTCTCATGCATTATTACTTAGGACTAGAAGTATGGCAGAAGCGTGGTGAAGTACTCCTTGGACAAGGAAAGTACGCAATAAAGATCCTTCAGAAGTTTGGAATGATGGACTGTAAGTCCATGGACACTCCTATGAATGCGGATATAAGAAAAAGTCCCAGATTCCGATCCAGTAGATCCATCTCTATATCGACAGCTAATTGGATCATTGATGTATTTAGTAAATACTCGACCAGATATTTGCTTTGTTGTAAATACATTAAGTCAGTTCCAGGTGGAACCTAGACAAGAGCATTCGATAGCTGCAAAGCATGTCCTAAGATATATTCGTGGGACAATAAACTATGCACCGATAGCCGCGAAGCATGTCCTAAGATATATTCGTGGGACAATAAATCCATGGTTTGAGATATACCGCGATCCAAAGGATATCCGAACTTCATGGATTCACTGCACTCGGACAAGGTGAAGTGCGTAATACGTAGTTATAATTTCGTGATGTGTTTCAGCCTTGGGCTCCGCTTATGATATCTCGAGTAAATAGAAACATAAGTCCGTCGTGACTCAAGACGTTGTAAGCAAAGCATATGGCGTACCAGAAGCATGCACATAAGCAAGATGGCTAAGGAAGTTAATCTCCCATTTATTTGATCAGAATCCATAATCGACCACTATAATATACTGTGATAACCGTAGCTGTATAAGATTATTAGAACATCTTTTGTTTCATGGGCGAAAGGTCAGCTACATTGAGATCAACATATACTTCTTTATTCGAGATAAAGTCCAGAAGGAGAGGTAAAGCTCGAAAGTATATCCCCACCGATGAGCGTACGTATGACCTTGACAAAACCTCTATCCGTAATTTCGTTTGCAGTATTCTAGAGAAGATATAGATCGTGGAAATTTTAGTCGAAAGGGAAGATTCTCCAAGCTAAGAGAAAGTACCGGTGTATTATTGAAAAAATTTATTCTTGTGACAAAATGACTCTCCGTGATTGGGAGGGAGCAATGAAAATATTATTATTTATCTTGTAATTGAAAAATAGTCTAGATTGATGCATTCTTCCCTCGCCTCGTGAAGTGGATTGAGATTTCTCACTCGGACAAAGGATTCCTCCTCATTATGGTTAACGGGAGGTGGTCTCGATTGTTGATAGACATAGACAAGAATCCTCCTGCTGTCATTCTAATATGACTTTGGTAAACGTGAGCAAAGTCCACCACTTAGTGTGTCCTGATAATGCCTAGGTTCTCAGTCTAGACTGTCACCTTGATTGGAACTTTTTCCTTCTAGGCTTCCTCCTAGGGAAGCCAAGGGGTGTAATTCTAGTTACTAGGACGTTTGGATTAAACGTTTATGTTCTAGAGTTGGTTTTAATTTCTGTTAAAGGATTTTGGGAAAGCTAGCCTAAGATGCTAAGGCAACAAAATGCGTAAGTTTATCTAGATGACAATCAACCCCTTCAAATCAACTTTATGACTAGTGCCTAAGGTTGCTAAGGGGTCAACTAAGTTTGAGGGTGGTTCACTACAAAGATATTACAAGTCAAAATATGTGGAAACCATCCCCACAAAATGCTGCTAGCTACAATTACTTACACAAAGAATAAGAGATGTTATAACAATTACACAAAGATACAAATGAACAAGATATACAATGATACCCAAAGTGAGAGTTTAGAAATATTTAACTCAAGATCAACCACATGTCAAGCATGGCCTAATAGCACTTACTCTATTGGACCTGCTTTCAATGGCAACCACTAAAGCATTCAAGATCCAAGAAGATGATGCCTCCTCAAATGGGATACTCAACTCTTTCCTTGAATCACAAGAGAAAAAAAATCAAAATAAAAAAAAAAAAAAAAAAAAAAAAAATTCTAAAAACATTTAGGCTTACAAACCATAAAAGATTGCATTAGATATTTGTAAACATGAAAGTGCTTGCAATGTGTGTTCCTAAACATTTATCTAAGATCCCCCAAAACACACAGATTGTTCATGCAACTAGGTGATTAGGAAGTTTTTTTTAAAAGTTAAGTAAATTTTACTTCCCTCCCCTAATATGTTTGGAGCCTTAAGCTTCCCCTCCCTTGGCCAAATGATTGTCGGGTGCTCAAGATAGTAAGGCAACGAGGCCCACCAGAGTTCTGGCCACCACGTTAAGAGCGGCTTCCAGCACCTCCCAGAGGAAGTCATGCTAATAATCCCCCTCACTCTTCCTCAAGAGCCTCAAAACCCATTTTAGATGGTGGAGATGGTCTAATTAGACTATCCTAAGTAAGCTCCAAAATGCTGGCTACACCTTGAGTCTCTTGTGTTTGAAGTGTTTGAGAGTGTTTTAGGTGTCCTAAAATTGTGTTTTTAGCCCAAAACCAAAACTGAAATTGCTTGAAAAATGAAATGCTAGTAATGTAAAGATTCAACCCATAAACTCAAAATAACATGAATGTAAATCTCATAAAGTAAAGAACACATTAACATAGCATCCCATTCAAGCAAGACATTATACTTTGCAAAGAAAAAGGCAAGAACGTAAATTTTGTTGAATGATACCAAGAATTATTTAGGATTTTTAATCATTCAACTGCATACATGTGTTAACCATTGAAACAGATAGATGTGCTTGAAAGAAAAAGTTTGGCAAAGCAAAGATTAAAATCCTAAACCATCAATAGATCACATATGCTTAAAAATGTAATGGCATAATGACTTAAGAAAAAGATGAATTTTGCACTTAATAGAAATTCTAAAACATTAAACCATAAACCATGATGAGCATGAACATATGTAAGAGATATAACATGTAAGAAGTGAAATGTTAGATAATGACTATTCTGTAAAGATTTTAAATCATTATAGCATATAGATCAATGTCGAATAATTTTCCTTTAGCCTCAATGAGATTTTGGGATTACTTCCTCTCAAGGTGTAGAAAACCAACTTATTAAAAAAAAATCCTAGAATTAGAGCAACCATTCACACGGCCAAGGTGGAGGCAAGCCTACCACATCTACAAAGAGGGTTGTAAACTAACACAAGATTATTATGATTAAATGGCCACACTACCTTGTCTTAGACAAGAGGGGCAAAACAAAATGAAAGAAACTTAACTTGAAAACAAAACTAATCTAACCCAACGATATTGGGGGGATCGCTTGGCCAATCACACACCCAAGGTGTAGGCAATGTATTGTTAGCTTTGAATGATACAAAAAAAAATGCTGAAATAGAAGAAAAACAATGAAATTTACAAGAGGAGAGGTGAGGGATTCCTTACCCAACCAAGGAGGCTCTTGGGGATGTCTTGAGAAGGAATTTTGGCAACATTTTCCCTTGTCCCTAGTAAGAATCATGAAAACCAAACAAGCAAAGCTATCGGAAATGTTGCAAGACACAAAGATGTTAAGGAAATTTTTATGTTTGGCTAATGTAAAAATTTTCACATGTACCCCAAGTAAAATGTAGAATTTCTGACCTATCTAAGACATGTTAGCTACAGCAATATGATATGAATGAAAAGAAATATATCAGATCCAAACTAAAACCAAATAATGTATGAAGGCTTTGGTTGGAAACCCCTCTAAAGTCTCTTCCAACCAACTCCTTTGAGAAAAATCTACACACTTAAACAAGATGTGAGTCCAAGAATAACATAATATAATAGAATAGATTAGTAAAATGAAGCACTTCACAATGCTAACTACCCTTCATATATAGATCAGCAACACTAATGTCAAATGATTCACCCCAAACAAACCAATTTGCTCAAGAAACTAGTCAAAACCCAAATACAAAGGAGCAAGATCACCTCATGTGCAATAGACAAATCGGATTACTCTAGATTGATCCAAAAATCCTCCAAATCTTTTTATTGAATCCAAAAATGAGAGCCTTGCAGTAACTAATTGCTCCAAAGATCTCAAGAGAAAAATGAACTTCAGTGAAGTTGGCAAGAGCAAGAGTGGGTGAGGTGAAAATCATGTAGCATAACTTTAGTTCAAAGAATGGTGAGTTGGGAGGAAAAAATGAGATCTATTTATACTTGAAGAGACAAACCTAGCTCTCTTGGATCTAAAGCCAAGTGTCTACCACCAAGAATAAGAGTAGACCCTTTGGCTAGGGCACACCATCTAGGTTTGAAAGCTAGATCTAGGTGTAGAAAAATGTAAGAGTTGGGATCAAGCAAAGAGGTGCGGGAGGCCCTGTGGATTGATGCCAAGGAAGGTGTGAGGTCTCAAATAATTTAAAAAAATCATTTGTGAAGTTTCTAGAAGAGGGGGGGCGTAACTCCTCTTGAGGGGCCAAAAAGCAAAACGAAGGAATGGAGGGGTGTTAATGAGAAAAAAGGAGTGGATCATCCTAGGAGGTGATGTGGGTCAAAGGGAGTCATAACCATGAGAGGGGCCTCAAATAAGTCACAACAACCTCCACCAAGGAAAAAACGTCAATCCCCTAGGGGGCATGATTTTTGGGTGTGTAAGGTGGAAAAGGGTTAGAATAGGTTGGAAAAGGGTTGGGAGGGTTATGTTATGCTTAGGGAGGCTTACTCTTTCTCTAATCCACCTTCAAACTAACTCATTAACTCCTTTTTACAAATTACAAAATTGACTTAGCAATTAAAAATTAAAATCGTTGTTTTGACTAACTTTGACTCCTGGGTGGACAAATGCATAGCAAACTTTGTCCGATCGAGCTGAAACTTGATCTATGGTGTAAAGGGTGCCATTCCATTTCTTTGAGCACAAATACCCCTATCAAAAGCCCAAAGACCCGTTACAATAATTCCTCAAAACATTTAATTAATTAAATAATTAAAATTCCAACCTTTGGGAAAATTAATTTAAATTTAATTAATTAAAAACTCATCTAGACTGGTTTAAATTCTCGCTAAACTTTCTACAATGTCAAGTATGGTCATTTACATCATTCCTAAACAATAGCTACCAAAGGATGAGACCATGAACCTCGTCACCCTACTTGGAGGAATTCATACGTGAGGGAAAACTCATGGAAATCAACTTAATCGAAAAGCCTTCCGGGCTGGACAACCCTCGAGATAAAACCCTATGAGTGCTATATAGAACTCTCCAATGAAAACATCCCAAGGTACTGACCTAACTATGATCCATGCACTATTACATTATTAACCCACGCTAGGGTGCTAAATTTACATGTAAAATTTTGTGCCGGAGCATAAAATGCCCAAGTAGAACCAATATTGTTTTCAACAAAATTGCATCTAGTGATGCATTATTCATGTATAATATGAGTTGACCCCTAGTCGAATATCATCAATACTTCCCTAATCGGGTTAACACATGGGAGCGGTCTAGGGAGCGCCTCTCTCTTGAGGGTTACCAAGAGAAGACCGAAATTTCTGGCCGGCAAATGATTTCTCATTGTGGTTAACATGAGGAATGGTCCATTTGAGGATGATACAAGATAGTCTTTTCCTCTTGTGGTTAATCGAGGAAATGGTCCTACGGGGCCATTCCTTAGGGTTTATACATTCTCCGTGGTGCACTTTTGATTAGTGTAGGAGAATGGCCTAGGGTGAATGGTCCAAACTCGCATATTTTTAGGGTTTATACATTCTCTCCCCGGTGCACTTTGATTAGTGTAGGAAGAATGGGCCTGTGGTGAGGGAATGGTCCGTGCTCGAATCGAACAACTTATTCTTCCTTGTTTAAGAAGAATAGGGTTTATAGCTCATTGTCGATGTTCTATATCGAGGCGATATTCTTTCATATCTCACGACGCGGAGGAAAAGATTGGGTCTGTGATGATTCAGCTATTTTAACAATATCAGGCAGTTAGCATCGATGATTGTTATGGAGATCATTATCTCCCGTGACAGAGATATAATACCTGGTGGATTTGTTCCATCATTTGTGATTATGTTTCACAGTTGAGAAGTTGCATACTACCTGAATAAAAACAGGTGTGTTCTATAAATTGACATTGCACCAGCTTGTCATAGGGAGATTATCCTGGGGCTTGGGTAATAATGGCGTTGCTCATGTTGCTACTACTTGAATGGTATGTTGTGCTCAAGACCATACCTCCCTAGCTAGGAGGGAGTGTTAATATTATGGTAGCTTCGGGAGGTATGAACCTCTATTGTGACCTATGACGAGATTAGAATATTCCGGAAGGAAGCAAAGAAATGAAGGAAACCCTAGACAAGTTGTCAGTTGCAGAAATATATTTAAAATGAATTTATTAGTACCCATAAGGAGAAGTCGGCCCCAGTAAAACTGCCCAGACTACTATAAATACAGGGCTCCAGTTCTCATTATTCACATCTCAGCAGTTGCAGAGAGAACTGGATCTGCGTAGGTGCAGTAGCAACTTGTGCGTAAGTTTCTGGGAAGGTGTGCGCTAGCCTCTAGGTGGATTATCTGATCAGCTTGGTTTCTAGTCTTGCATGGTGCATTAGCCTCTCTTGGCTATTGGATTGCTACCAGGATTCTCTTCTCTGTCAAGGTCAAGGTGCTCGGAGGGTGGCTTCGGCCTATGGTTGGGTGACGAGGGTATCGTCAATGGTAAAACGAGCACAATCTTCTATATTCTAACAGAACTTTCATGCTATTTCAAGTTTTACTTTTTGATTAAGTATTTTCCTTCACTTGCAAGCAATCTCATTCCTTGATCAAGCACTTGATACTTTGGCAAGCAACATCTTACTCCACACACAAACTAACTTAATTTACCTTAGTTCATAGGGCATAAAATTTATTAGACTTAATAGGGCACTCACCACTGACCCAACTTTTCCATTTAAACGGGGATTGAAAGGAAGCAACGGAAGGTGATAGGTCGGGGATGATCTCACGGCACTCAGCGTCCTTTCCGGGAGTATTTCTTTCCTTGGGTTGACCTGTGGAGCTAGGGTGGGACCTTGTTTGCCTCACTTCTTGAGCATCCAGCAACTACTTGGTACAAGCGAGGGTAGTCTTGAGGTTGTCACTTAGTTAGGATTCACCTTTTAACTTAAGAACTTTAATAATCCTTTAATCCACTTCAACCTTGGGAATTTTACATTGGCACATACATCTTATGGTTGACACTTAAATCTTGCAAAGCATTTGCTTTCCATTTATATTTCCTTGCAAGTATTTTGGTTTTGTGGATGATCATCTAAGTGATTTTTAGAGTTGCGCCCTTTGCCCTTGGAGGCTTCTTTCAAGCTTTTAATTTTCAGTTTAAGTGTGGTGTTGATGTATTGGATTGGCCCCCTTGAAGTTGCGCATCCTTTGGAGGCAACTTCATTGTTGGGTTTGTGTTATTGGTGCTTGCCATTGAAAGCAGTCACATAGAGTTCTGCATCCTTTGGAGGCACTCTTTTGTTGAGCATGTTGGCTTGATGTGTTGGTAATTTCTTTCCATTTGAAACATCTTTATTTCCTGCACAAATCAAGCAACCTAGTTAGTGTTTGTATCTCATTGTTCATAATTGTATCATTCATGTATCTTGTATTTAGTTGTATCTCTTAGATCTCCTTTAAGTGTACCTTTGTATCTAGTTCTTTTGTAATCATTGTGAAGTAGTTTAATTCTTTGTAATCTTGTGTAACTCTTGTAAAATCTATCTCCCTCAATCTCTAGCTGACCCCTTGCCCAACCTTAGGCACTATTCTTTGGTTTCCTTAGGAAAGGGCTTGCTTTACATTTGAATTGTTGCACATTGCATTGTTGCTTTAGCATATAGGCTAGATCTCCCCCAAACCTTTAACCAATTGAAACCAACTCCTAGAATTAATCTTTAATCTCACATAGTAACTAGGGTCTACGGTCTACCCCCCTTGGCTTCCTTAGGAGTAAGCCTAGACGGAAGAGGTTCAAGTCGAGGTGACAGTGAGCTTTGAACCTAGGCATTGTGCCTCCAACGACACACTAAGTGAGCAGGACTTAGCTCACGTTTGCAAGTGTGTATAAGGACGGCAACATACCCCATATAAAATCATAATCGAACTATTGTGCAAATAATAATACCTCCCAACTCTGATGTCGCCTCCAATTATTATGTGTCCATGGTTGTCACGATTTTTTCTTAAGAAGCTTCAGGGATATATCATTTCCATGACTCCTTGGACACGGCATCTCCTCAAAGTGGAATTGTGGCTTCTTTGGCACACGACATCTCCTCACAGTGCAATTATGGCTTCTTTGGCACACGACACCACTAGGACCCTAAGCAATATCATGGTGGCTCCTCTTCAAGCTTTGCAGTTGCACCCACACGACAGCGTCCTCCTTCACACAATCACCACAGCAGGTCGATTCTAATTGATGTCTACAGCAGGACAGTGGCTACTTTTGGCACATGGTGGCTCCACTTCACGATCACACACAACAGCTCTCCAAGAAATGGGTGTTGACTCTTTTTCCCACATTTTTCCTCTACTTGGTAGTCTGCGCTCAACTAGCAATTGGTATACTAAACATGTGAGTCTTTACCTTCTTTTCCATGGTGGTTTCTCCCACATAGACTGCGACTACTCTTAGCTAACAAATGTTGTCCTTTATCACGTGACAACAGCTCTCTTCGACCCTATGACCTCTGTCCACCATGCGCAAATGCGCTCGCATCCCTTGACAGTCACCTAGAAGGTGTACACGCCTAGCTTATTATGGATGCTATGTGAAGTGGTCTCTACATTGTGTTTTCAATACACAAACTAGTGTATTTCTATATAAATGCAACAGCTTCACAAGTCAAATTTCTAATACTGTGCCAAACAGGCTCAACTCTAACATGAACAAATTTGTGTGATGTCGTAGAGAAACACAAGCGTGCACTCAAGTGATTGCACGACAAAAACACTAAAAAGTTGCACCCATAAACAAATCACACGAGTCACTATCACAGCAAGCTAGGGAACGAGCGATTTGATGTTGAAACATGAAGGGAAACACAAGCTAGGGTTCGTTGGGAGGATTGTTATCCAATCCGTGGGTGGTTATTTTTCAACATACGCTGATGAAAATATCTCATAAGCAATACAGATGCAGAGGTTGTTGTGTGTTTCACACATATTGTCACAATTTCAAAGATTGTAATTTCGACTCACAGATCCCCATAATAGTGATCAAACCTCTAAAAAAACTTCAAGATACATACGCTCAAAGGTACGTTGATTATTTGAGGGTAAGTTCATGCCACGGCATGATTATTTTGCATATAATGAAATATAAAGGAGGGGTTGAACAAAGAGATCAAACACTTGAATTTGGACCCATCACAAAGCTTGATAATCATAGTTGCAACATCCCCATCAAAAAAATCACAAGAGCCTGGTTTTATTCCTCAGGAACCAACACTATGATACCATGTTAGGGTTTGAAGAATGAACCCATGGTAGCTGAATATAACGGTGGTGTTCAGAAACACCCTTGAACAATGAAACACATCTTTGAAAGAAGATCCCAAAGAGCACAATGCATTGTGTGTGCAATGTGTGTATTGTGCATTGCAAAATGAGGCTAGAAAAATGAGGCATTCCTAAAGGTCCAACAAACCCCTCAAGTTCGGTTTATGTTAAATATTCCCACATCATCCCTTAAACACAACTCAGAGGATATATGAAGGTGGCATTATCTCAGAATTGTTGAGGATTCAACCATTCACAAAGACTATTGAATGCTAACAAGAAGGATTTTCTAGACCTTTCCAAAATTATTCCAGGGTTCAATGTCTTCAAGATGAATTTGGATGCCAATGGACCAAATTGGGACAAACTACTTTTGGATTACAAGGCTTAATAGCTATATGAAAATATCCTACCAAAGCCCCCATTTGTAGCCTAGTTAAATAAACAATGAGACATCTAGAATGTTGAAACCCAATGGATTAGGAGGTGTCAAGATATTTGTAAATCTCAATTGTCCTTTAAGACAAGGGTGCTTGGATAGTTAGTGATCAACTAGAGCTTAATGGTCAAAGACAAACTCCATTGCTCAAGTTTCTTAGATGGGTTTGTGTGGTTTGTCACAAAGCACAGATTATTAAGCATGTTTTCTGGAAGTGTAGAGTTGCTTAAGTTTTTTGAGGATGGATGGTTGTTGAGTGTGTCCACTATCGTTCTCTCTATCGGCCCTCCTCATTGGAAAGGAGTCATCTAGGGGGAAAGCAAATAATTCAGTAATATGGTAAAGAAATTTGAACCAATATAAGGTTCATATGGATCTCCTTTCAATGGAAAAGATGATGCTGAAAAAAAATCAAAGAAGATGCTTCTTTTCATTTGGGAGAAAAAAAAAATTTAGGTAGAGTTAACAACCAAGGTTTCAGCTACAATCATCATTTTCAGCAAGGACGTAGATTCTCTTAAAAGTGGAGTCTAAACCTAAGGTAGGTATGTCAGCACTTCTTGCCTATGTAGGGAGGCGTAATCTAAAATCCATTGAACAATTATCAGTTTTAGATTTTTGAGGCATGAAGAATGCTTTCCCCAACCCATAAAGAGAGTCATTTGACTATTATTGTCAATGATAGCTGAGTGAAACATCATTTTCTCTCACATATGGATAAAAACAACACCTGTGATGGCTAGTAAACCCTACATACAAAGTTTCTTTTCCAATTTTCCACATGGTACATAGAATTTTAATTTTGATTGCACATGAATCTGTAGTAGATGTTGGAGTATCAATAAGAATGTTATACACACTGAAAAGTCCACAAGGAAGTAAAGCATTATTTCAACTCAAGAAGACATGTAGAAAAAATTTATAAAAAAAAAAGTCACATCTAAAACCCCTAGAATGTAGATTTTAGCTCTGATTCCAATAGAAGACGAAAGTGTTATAGCTACTAAAATCACTTTTATTGAAGTTCAAAGAACTACAATTAAGGATGAAGTGTTTTAGAGAAAATCATTTACGACAACATGTTTCCTATATGTGACAAAATTATTCTCTTATTCTTGAAACTGATTTATCTAGATAAGTACCATAGTAAGGCAAGCCTGACAAACACTAAGATCATTATTTCAGCTACAAACACATTTTTGAACATGACCCATCAAAGAATAGAAAAACTATTGCCAACAAAACAAACAATTAATCAATTCAAAACTCGTACCTAAAGCATATGCATGCAAGAAGCTTTGAAAGGTCACATCTCCAAAGATGAGCGGACAATGATGCAAAGCCTGAAGTAAAGAACCAAATCCACCTTAGAACAAAGTATCCGCATAGCAACAACAAATATTTTGCATATGTACTCAAAGTCCAAAGTTAGATATAAATATTCAACTAGAAAATATCTCTCCATGTAAGATCCTTTATAGTATATTCCATAATATAAGCAAACCAAGAATAAAGGTTAAGGAACTAAAAAGGCAAAGAATTAAGTTTAAACTGGCCATTGCAAGTCCATCACATTGATTTAATTTTGATATTAATATCCATTATTCACCAAACTCAGTCAATGGGATAGTAAAAAGCACAAACATAAGATAAAGTAAGCAATGAGACTCGGGAGTGCTAAAGCATCTCTAAAAGGCCTATCACTAAGAATAGTCTATTGAAATTGGAGCATCTTATGAAGGAACAATGTTAGACTTCTTTGGTCAAGGATCCATGAGTCTTTGAACAAACAATTATAATAGCCTCAAATATCATAATAGATAGGTCATGAAAATGAAATGTTCCTCCAACTCAGGTTCTTACAATCAAAATTTGCAAATACGATAGTCCTTTGAAAAACAAACTTCTGTTGTTGTTGTCCTTTACCCTTCTTCTTCTCTAGACATTGTGATGCATAATGGCAGTTCTTACGACAAAGGAAGCACTTGATTTTACTCAAGTCCTTCTTTCTTGGTTCTGAGGTTGACTCTTCACTCTTTCCCTTACCCTTGATGGGTCCTTTACCTCTGCCCTTATTTGACTAACCAAATAGAGCTAGGTTCTCATCACCACCCTTTTTGCTTGCCTTTGACTCCATCTGAGTCTCCTCCTAGATACAGTCATCCCAAAGCCTCTCAAAGTTAGGAAGCTTCTCTCAAGCACAAATACCTTTGACAAATGGTTCCCATGAAGTTGGGAATCCATACAATGTCATGTTCACTAGCTCTGCATCTACAACCTTTTCCCCAACTGTTGCAAGCTCATCACAAACATGTGTGACCTTCATAAGGTAACTGGTGACTATGTTTGATCTGGTCATCTCTATTGATCTGAGTCTGTTCCACAATATCATCTTCTTTTTTATGTTCTCACTCTGGTAGAGACTAACTAGAGCATCAAACATCACCTTTGGTGTCTTCTTCTTGGATATACAAAGGATCAAATGATCCTTTATAGAATCCAAAATCATCCAATTGGCCTTCACTTCCCTCTTGTTGTGAGCTACCAATTGCTGTGAATCTGTAGGCAGAGTCACAAAGTCCTTGACAATATTCTAGACATCATTCTCTTCTAGTAAGAGTGTAACCCTCACCTTCCATGATAAGAAATTTGAGGCACCATTCAATTTGTCCTAAAACCTGAGGCTAGTGGATGCCACCTCTGAGATCTACTGCACAAACTCCCAAATCTGAAAATTAGTTTTGAAACCCTCTAATTGCTAGTCCTTCTTCCCTACAACAGATTTATTGCTGCAAATTGCAAAGTCCTTATGATCTCAATTAAACAAGTAAATTGTTGAATTTAATTAATGCTGAAATTAAATTCCAGACCATAGCATCAATCACACAATACCTGGAAATTAAATAATGGAAGCATAAAAATCAATTTCGCACATACACAGGTAATTACTCCTTCAAATTCAATTTTTCATTCCTTTGGAAAACTTACAAGGAAGCCTCCACAAATTGCCAAAAAAACAGCAGTTGCATGGTTATCGAAATCACTCTAAACTAAGAGGAACAGCGTGTTGAGAAAGTATGGCCTGTGTGGACACTTGTATGGCCTATCTCTATGAGTGTATGGACCTACCCGTGTGACTATACATACCCATATGAACCTATCCGTACAACTATACGTAATTGTACGAATCCTTGTACAGCCTCTACCCACTGCCCAAATTCTCCTCTAGTTGAATCCCTACTCTCCCACTCTCTCGATCGCTCAACCTACTCAAATGTTCATGTGTATCTAAACCTTCTATCTTGCCCTATCTTTGTACTTTTAGCTAAGACCAAAACCCTAATCTATTTTTGAGATTATTCCTAGTCTAACTCATGCATGCATGAAATACACGTTTTAGACTCAATTGCTAAATATAACACTTTTCACTTTTTTACTAAAGTGAATTACAAAATAGAATTTCTTTTCGAAAATAGAAATATCTCAAACTACTTCTCGCCCATTCACACTGAACCTATGTGGAAGCTCTTGTTCGAGCTATATTTATAAACAATGCTTTATAAGTGAGAATAGTGTTGAATGCCTCTTGTTCCAACATAGTAAAGGCCATAAGTCTTATTAAGGTTATTCTATAAAGGATAGTCATTATAGAATGAGCTCGAAGTAGCCCACTATTTTTCGAACCCTCTAACAATGTGGGATAAAAGAACAATGTCATATGCATACAATAAAATAGCAATGGAGATCCCAAAGAGAAGGCAATAATTTGTATCACTCGCGGATTTTTAGAAAAAAGATCCTCCAATTTATAGATATATAGATCCAAGAGTGTAGATAAGACTGGTCATCCCTATTTGACTCCTATAGTGGTGTGTCTGTCCTCAATGTTGCTCATTTCATAATAGACCCTACCAATAATAGTTTCAGAGAGTGACATTACCAACAAAATCACCATCTAAAAGCCCCAATAACTTGAGTTTGCCAAATAGTACATGTCAAAAGTATGGATATAATCAACAATGCAGTGGTACCTTCTAAGACCTGCTTGACCTATAGCNATAATAGTTTCAGAGAGTGACATTACCAACAAAATCACCATCTAAAAGCCCCAATAACTTGAGTTTGCCAAATAGTACATGTCAAAAGTATGGATATAATCAACAATGCAGTGGTACCTTCTAAGACCTGCTTGACCTATAGCCTGTAACATATTTCCCTTTGCCCATTTGAAAATGTTGTTGGGAATATGAGAGCAGCAAACAAAAATATTCACATGCAAATTTAAACCATTTAGGACAAAATACTACTTTGTATGTCACATTGTATTGATATTGTCTTTCTCCCACACCTTTCTAGTTTACATTAGTTCTCTTTATATAGCATTAGGTGAACATAACAATATGCCATGTTTAAGATATTCTTATCATAACAACATCCATGAATATCTCAACACCCTCCTTGAAATCATCATCCCTAACTTATCTCCTTGTCCTCATTTTTAGTTTTGTATGTAGACATTGTCCATGGTCTACTACATTACATTTATGCAACCACATAGTTTAGACAATTATATTCTACTATATGAGTTATTCCTTCATACTCCCCCTCAAAAATACTTGTGGTCTAATCTAGATGTTCAAGTTGTCTTCATCTTCATCCTTTTGCACTCTTCATCATCTTCAGTTTTCCTAATTTGCATCTACATCTACCACTATCATTGGCTTCTTGTATCATGCATGTGTTGCACCATTCTTTTATAAGCTTGGATCTTGAGTCAATCATTTGAACTACATCATCTTCACATCAAAGGTTTCTTTCTATGTTACAAAAATCACCAAAATCGGCAAAAATCACGATTTTTTGTCAAAAACGATTTTTTCTCAAAAAATCGTTGAAAAAATCGGGCCTTTTTTTGGCGATTTTTTGGGAAAAAATCGYCAAAAAATCGCGGGTCGATTCTAAAAAATCTTCTGTGTAAAAAAAATTAGAAAATCTGCGCGTTTAAGGGTCCGTGAGGGGTTTTTTTTGTTTTATTTGTGCATGTAGCCAAGGAGGAGAGCCAAGCCATTCAACCAACCAAGGAAGAGTTTGCCATTGGGATTTTGTGAATTCAAGGGTCAAATTTGTGGATTTGGCATTGGAATTTTTAGTCCATTTCACAGATTTTGCATTTGGAAGTAAGTAAAAAAATTTGCCCATTATTTCTCATTTTTTCACCATAGATTTTCATAGGTTTTCAGTGGCAATGAGTTTTACATCTTCAAAATAGATTTTTAATGGATCAAAAACCATTTTTTTCCATTGTTATGTGATTTTCTTTCTTGCCATGTATGCCCAAAAACGTTTTTGGGATTTTCTTGCCCTAGGTCGATGTAAATTAGTTTAAAAAAATTTGTGTCTATTTTGGGTTCAAAACCAAGTTTGAATGCTAGATACATAATCGATTTATCTTTGATTTTTTAAATTTTCATTTTTTCATAAATAACACATGCTAAAAAACGATTTTTTTTTGCCCTAGGATCATAGTTTTCCATATTAAAGATGCCAAAGCCATTGGATCTGTTGACGTCCTAATACACACTTGCAAACGTGAGCTAAGTCCAGCTCACTTAGTGTGTCCTTGGAGGCACAATGCCTAGGTTCACAGCCCACGCTGTAACTTTGACCAGAACCTCTTTCGTCTAGGCTTACTCCTAGGGAAGCCAAGGGGGGTAGTCCCTAGTTTCTAGATTAGTTTTAGAGTTAAGTTCTAGGAGTTAGTTTTAATTTGTTAAGGCTTGGGGGATTCTAACCTAATATGCACAAGCAACAATGCAAGATGCAAGGGTTAGTATGTGTAAGCAAGACCTTTTCCTAAGGCAACTAAGACTAGTGCCTAAGATTGGGCAAGGGGTCAACTAAAGTTAAAGGGGATTTCTTTACAAGTATGATTATAATATTACTTACAAAAGAATAACTTAATCAAATAAATACTAGATACAAGATTTACAATTAGAAACTGCTATAATACAACAAGCAAGCTAACCACTTTAATGATTTTGTGTGCAGGTTACAAGAATGTCAAAGCATCATATTACCTCTATGAGATCATCATCAATACATCGACAAAAGAAGATTTGAGAATTTTAAGCACAAGTATTATGAAGATGAACGAGACCCACTCTTAGTTATTAAGCCCACAAAATATTTATTAGATTAAGCCTAAGGTTGGATTATTAAGGTTTCTTAAGATTTTCCAAGTTTTAGTTACCTTTATTAAGCTTTCACCAAAGCCTCCTCCCCCTATTGCCAAATGACTGTTGGATGCTCAATAAGTGTTGCCACCCTAGCTTCGCAGGTCAGCCCGAAAGATTGAGTTCTCACGGAAAGGACGCTTCGTGCCACGAGACCGTCCTTAACCTAATCACCTTTCGTTGCCCCTCAATCCCCGTTTTAGATGGTGAAGATGGTGGTATAAGGTACCCTAAAGAGTCTATTAAGTTATTATATGAATTAGGTAGACTTTTAGGAGTGTTTTAGAGTGTTTTAAGAATTTTATGACACTTTTAAAAGGTGATTTAGTGACTTGGCCGAAACTCACTTCAGCCCAAAAATGTGTTGATTAAGTGTATGAGATTAAGAGCATTAACACATATATGCTATGTGAGAGCAAGTCACTTGATTGCACAATTAGATAGCTTGCAAAGTAAAGAAATAAAGTGCAAGGGCAAGAACAACTTGCCAACAAGATGAAAAGAGAAACACACTTATCTTATAATTGAGAGCATTAAGATATGAGCATTAAGTGTGGGAAAAAAAAAAGATTTAAGTGTTTGCCTACTTATCAACTTATCAATGAGACTACTTCAAACATGTGGCAAATGGCCTTAGAGATCAAGCATGAAAGAAAAGCACCATCTATTTATTGAAGCATTTAAACATTTTGGATTATAGATCTAAGCATGTAAAATAAAGATAAAGTCTTGAAGTAAACTAAGCATGCATGAGATCTAGTTAAGTTGACTATGATGCCTGTTATCGCACAATTTGTAGCTAGGAAGAAAGGCTATAAAGTAGAGGGCCAAACTGGCGTAACAGGAACCTATCCCACCCATTGTCAGCACGACGGGAAGGTTCTTTCTCTTTAGGGAGGTGAGGCCCAGGGGAGACGTCCCCGGTGACCTAGGGTTTTGAAGAGGCTAAAGGATAATCAGATAATGACGAGTTTCCCCCTTCACAGATCACCACCAAAACAGATAGTCTAGCTTATAGCCAACAAAGATAACCAAGTAGAATCCCTGCCCGAGAACAAAGCAACAATAAACTGATATATGTAGGCTCTGGTTAGTATTTCATATATATCAAAGACTATCTGATATTCAATACAAGCAATTTGAAAGTACATGTTGATGAAGTCAATGTTTACAAAATAGCACTGAAAGATAATGTCACTTCACCAATAAATACTAGAACGATATGGCATTCAATGTAATAAATCAATACTTGACTTAATTAATGCCTTTAACTACCATTCGATAGCTCATAAAGTAAAACGTTGTTGCATTAAGATGTAATAACCAAGGATGACGTCAGCAACTTAGAGTTAGTAGGGTTAGCTAGAGCTAGGGTTAGTGTAGTTAGGGTTTAAAATTCAAAGAGTTTGAGAGTGTTTAGATCAAGTTCTACTTCAACGTTTGAGGTCTTAGATCAGTGCCTTAGGGTTTAATGGAGTCAAAAGTGAAGGACGCACAGGTTGAAGGAGGACGGCTAAGGACTGGAGGGAAGAGCTCTGAAGTACTGCTATGGCAAGGCCTTAGAGACAAAACCCTAGGGGAGAGAGGCTCACTCTGGTGTTGCTATGGCAAGGCCTCGTGCTCTCTCCTCCTTCCTTAGATGGAAAAAACGGCTAGCATGATAGACAAAGTCAAGACAAGAGTGTCAAATGAGGGAGAGTGTTGCGACAGCAAGGCTCTAGCATCAAACTCTAGAAGAAAACGACCCTAAGTGTAGATAACCTAGGCCTGGGACGTCTTCTCTTTCTTGAGCTCAAACAAGTACGACTAGCAAAGGGAGAAAAGGAGAAAGGAGTGTAGCTAGGGCTAGACTCTCTTTTTCCTCTTCAATGGCTAAAAATCTCTCTATCAAGGGACATGAGACAAGGACCTACTTGTGTGCTTGTCACCTAGGGTTTTGTTCAGCAATAATCATAAATACATGCAAGAAATTAAACTACAACCATTCATTCAAGAAGTTTTGTAGAAAAATATTACAATTCACCAAGAAATAAATGTGCAAACCCTAGTTGTAACACCTTCCTTCAAGAGAGAAACCAAAATATGCCAAAATAGCCTTCCTTCAACAAGTGTGCATCGCCCAATTATCCAATAACCCAAGATAGGGCGTTAATTTCAGACCTCACTAATGAGTGAGTGAGTTCTGATGAAAAAATGAGAGTGAAAATCTCTCGTTTATACAAAACCTTGACCTAATTTTACATTTTAGGTCAGGTAAAAGGCCGACAAGGCCAAATTATCAAAATCATACTGTTTTACATTAAATTGTCAAATAAAAACCCTAAATAAGTAGAAAAGAGAGTAAAATCCCCTCCAAGGGAGGCGTTAGCCCTTTCTAGGGCAAATGAAACATCCTGGAGCAAAACGTTAGCCCTCCAGGGGCTTCTCCAACATGCCACACGTGCCATTGTTGCCCAGTCTGCCTCCAAAGACATCCAATAGGCCGAATGACGTCATGGTCATCAAAGGTGACGTCCCAGGCCTTCCAAGGCCAACGTCTCAGTGAAAAGGGCTCATCCCCCCTAGGCTAAGTTATGTCGGGGTGCCTCTGCTGGAGCGTCCTCTTCTTCTCTGGTGCAAAGACTCTGATCAACCTTTGTCCTGTCTCTGCCCCCTGATGGGGTCTCAGCATCCATCTGGTGGGCTCTTCAGCCCTATGGAGGTCCAAACTGATCATCTCCCCATGTGTACCGGTCCCAATGGTACATGTCCATCGGGTATGCTCCTGCACATCAAAGGCTACGCCCTCCATGGGCTCATCAGTCACAGGGATCATAGCAATGTCAATCACATTTCATCATTAATATTATTAAACACATGCATAAAATCCCTAATACATCAGTTGACAGCTCAAAGACGTTACACAAGCCTGCAATACAAGTCTGGGGAAAAAGACAAGGCGTCCTATTGAGCTAGTGTCCACAAGAAAAGGAAAGTTCCCGGAAAGACCTCTTCCAAGCCATGTAAGTGGGTGGTGTGGTCAGGGGATGTCCAAGCATGTGGGTGCAATGATGGCCAAGGATGCAAAGGTGTTACTTGTGGGTGCCTTTGTAGAAGGCGAGTTGTCCCTGTCATAGATGCATTTTTTCCAAGCCCATTCTTGCCTTCATTATTTTTATTCTTTTTATTCTTTTATTTGCTTTTTTGTTCAAAATCTAATCAGAGGACATTGCCTTGGCATTGTGACCAGAGCTGACATCGTTACCCACAAGTACTTTCGCAGAGATGAAAAGGTTGGCTCGTGATGAGACCCCCTTTCCCTTGGCCATGCAACCAAGAGTCATTGCCCTAGCGTGGTAACCAGCTGGTGGCAATGTCATACTACTAGGTACCCATGGACCTAATAGGTTGGCTCATGATGAGACCCCCTATCCTCTGATTACGTCTTGTTTTATTATTTTTCCAGGTCCCTCTTGCTTCTTGCTGAGAAGCCTTTTGTTGCTTTCTCGGGGATCCCTGGGCGAAGCATCTCGAGGTTTATTCTTAGGCCTTTAGCCCCTTCTTCCCATGAGGTAAGGTGCAGTCCTAAAAATAGGTCAACCCAATGCCCGGACAAGGGGAATGAGATAAGTGAGCGGGAGATAAAATGGAAAAGTGGTGTTATGATGGGAGTGGATGATGGCTTTTCAAAAATCCCCCCAGTGGCAAACCAAAACCTACAAACACATGCTTGCTAGGGCATCCTGTCAATCCCCCCAAACATGGTCAAGTGAGCAAATGTAAGATCCAAGCAGTCGTTAGAGATAAGAGGAACCGGATGCATATATTTAAAGGTTTCAATGATCAAAAGTGACACATACCATGATACCTGGACCAATTACCTCATGGAGCAAGAACCTCTTCTGACACAGGACCAATCCGATGGTGATGGATGTTGTTGTTGTTGTCAAGACAAAAGATGATGGGAGAAAAAGATGGGCCCTCCAGGGCTATGCTCAGGTCAATCCTGCTCTCGGTACTCCATGTCTAGGACCTGTGGGCCTCGAGACATGATCTCCTAGTTATCCCTAAAAAGTGGGGATAACAATGCCCAATAGGCTTAAAGCTAGAGATTTATTAAGTGTTAGATCTAGATCTAGAATATTAGGGCATTAATCACTTAGATCATCAACCACATATTAAAACCCTAACCTTACCTTTTGGGGTATTCATCTCCCAAATAGGTAGGCAATTAATTAGCTTGCTTATCAATTAGAAAAATATTTAGCAAGATCTAAGTAAACCCTAGCTACCCCAAGGCTCACACGTGGGAGGAGGTCGTACCACTCCTTCTCCCATAACTATGAGCCACTAACAAGCAACCAAAAGAAGAAATCATACACAAGAAAGTTTAGAAATTGACAAGGAGGGTTGAGAGATAGCTACCAATCCCCTTGGAGGGTTTTTAGGTGTTGTGTGGATGTCTTTGAGTAGCCAATCTTTTCTCAACCAAATCTGATCCTGCAAAAACCAGCAAGGTTTCCTTTGCTAGGAGTGCTACACACAACAATACAAATGGAGGAAAAAATTTGCTTTTTTGGGCAAAAATTTTCCTTGAAATATTTTTGGAAAAATTTATATTATGATGACCATACAACTATATTATGCTAGCTGAAATATGGATTGCAAAGAAATATAAGGAGAAAGAGCAATAGAAGAAGATTGCTTGGAGTGTATGAAAATCTCAAAGGGGGACTCTTCCAAGAGGCATCCCTGATGAAACCCTTGAAGTTCAACCTGCAAAACCTAACACAATAGCATGTATACAATGGATAATATGGAGGGTTAAACTAATAAACTGAAATACTTGCACCCTATCTAGCTAACCACATATATAGATCTACAAGACTACTCTTTGCAAGATCTACTCAAATAAAATACTTTACCTAAGATCCATTCACGCAACCACCATATCAAATTGAAACAAATTTACCTGATGTGTTGTAAGAACCAAAATACTTATAGCTCTTCCCAAAATCCTCCAAAGCTTCTTTTATTATTGCATCAAGAAATAGGATCTTGGAGAAATACTTGCTCCAAAACCCTTAGAGAAGAAAAATGAAAATGGATGGAATAGAGAGAGAGAGAGAGTGGAAAATCAAGTAGCATAACACTAGCTCAAGATATGGTAAGTGAAAGAATGAGGGGAGGGTTCCTTTTATACTTGGAGAGGCAAACTCACCCCTCTTGGATCTATGCCAAGTGTCCAACACCAAGCAAAAGACGAGATCCCTAGGCTAGGGCACACCATCTAGGGTTTAGGAAGCAGATCTAGGGTGTAGATGGTGTGGAAAGTGTTGGGATCACACAAAAGGTAAGTGGGAGGCTCATGGGATCCGTGCCATGGGAGAAGAAGAGACCCCAATTGAATTAAAATTGATTTTCCCTTGGAGATCCACAAAGGGGGGCGTAACTCTCCTTGGAGGGCGCAATTTTAAGGATGAGGAGAGGATGGGGGATGAGGTAAATGAGGGAGACGGTGTTGGGATGATGGAAGGGTGACATGGAGGCCCTAGAGGAGCGTACCACATGAGAGAGGGGGGCCCCACACACTCAAACATAAGTTATAACATTCCACCACTAGGAAAAACGGCAATCCCCCTAGGGGGCGTGATTTTTTGGTGATGTGAGGGGGTAAGGGGTTAGAAATAGGTTGGAAAAAGGTTGGGTGGGTAGGTTATGCTTAGGGAGTCTCTCTCTAACCTTTATCCATAATTTTACATCCTTCTAGCTCATTATTACAATTTTACATTTTTTCCATGTTTGGACTTTAGCAATTAAAATTGTTGTTTTTGACTGACTGACACTCCGGGTGGACAAACCCATAGCAAAAGTTGTCCAACTGAGCTGAAACTTGGTCCATGGATGTGGGGGGTGCTATTCCATTTATTTTGAGCACAAATACGCCTATCAAAAGTCCAAGGACCTAGTTTTTACAATTTTTGCTCAAAAATAATTAAACCTCCAAACTTAGGGAAATTTAATTAAAAAATAATTAATTAAAAAAAAAAAATCTAGACTCGACGGAATTCTGCAAAACTTTCTAAGATGTCTTGCATGATCATTTACAATGATTCCCTACAATAGTTACCAAAAGATAAGCCCACTAGAACGTTGTTCACCACTTTGGAGGAATTATTGCAAGTGAGAGGGAAAAACTCAAGGGAAATCAATAAGGCTGAAAAGCCCAATTGATAACCTGTGGATAAAAAACTCTCGGTGAAAGGAACTCTCCCAGTGAACCGATCTCAAGGTAACTGGCCTAGACACAACTCATGCAGACCTATTACATTATTAACCCACGCAGGGGTGCGGAAATTCTTGTTAAAAAAAGAAGTGTTGGGGCCAAACAATCCCCTGTAGAACCAAAGGTCTTTGACAAATTTGCATCTGATAATGCATCTCTTCATGGCACATGGAGTTGACCACCTGTGTTGGAGAGGCGGTCAACAAGATCCATTCTGGGAGTATGGTGAGCCTGATCCTCCAGGGAATCGACAACATCTCTCATGCAAGCTATGTGGGAAAGCAATGTTCGGTGGGGTATACTGGCTAAAATACCACCTTGCGAAAATTCCAGGGAATGAGGTGGATATTTGTCCCAACTCAAGCGAAGAACTTGTTGCGAAGGCCACAAAAGCAATTGAAGAGTATTCAGAAAACAAAAAGTACACAGAACCCAAGAAAAAAGAAATGGCTTCAAGATCCAGGTCAAGGGGAAGCACACACACTCATGGGGCAAAGGGAGTGGAGTCTAGTGAGGTCCACTCCTCACAGTCTGTAATGCCTACAACAACATCATCATATTTTATGCCAAGAACCACACCCGGTGCACAACCGTCTATCAAGTCCATGTTAAAAAAAAAAAAAAGGCTTCAGATCCGTGTCAAGGGGAAGCACACACACCTTTTCATGGGGTAAAGTGAGGAGTCTAGTGAGGTCCACTCACGTACCAGAATGCTCTTACAACAATATCATCATATTTTATTAAGAACCACACCCTGGGGCAATAAACGCCTTATCAAGTCCATGTTAAAAAAAAAAAGAAGAAGCAGCATTAAATCCTGTGGGTAGATGCCTCTATGGAGTGATATTCCATCTGAATTTTGCCAAGAACCCATTATATGTGTCCATGTTTGAGGTTGTTAGTATTGTTGTTCCAGGGTATAAGCCCCCCACTTATAAGGAGTTGAGAGGGCCCATCCTTCAAAATGAAAAGGCAAATTGCACTTAGAGGTTGCAGGATCTTCGAGATTCATGGAAGTTCACAAGATGCAACGGGTGATATCTGATGGATTGACAGATGGGAAGGGTAGGACCGCTCTCAATTTCTTGGTACATTGTACCTCTAGGACAATGTTTATCAAATCAATCCATCCGCATACGTCAAGGATGCTGCATTACTTTGTGACGGTTTTGCTGGTTCATCCAAGAGTGGAGTCTCAGCATGCCGCCCGTCATAATGGACAATGTCGCGAATTATGTGGTTGTTGGGTACCATGCTTATGTCCGCATCTCTACATCAGTTTTTGAACCTCTTGTGTTTCTCATTGCCTTGACTTGATGTTGGAGGATATGGGAAAGCTTGATTGGATCAAGGAGCCCATTGATTCAAATGAGGAGCCGCAACAAAATTCATATATAATCGATTTTGTACTTAGCATAATGAGACAATTCACAGGTGACAAAGAGTTGGTGCGTCCTGCCATCACACGCTTTGCCACTAGTTTTATTTCTCTTCAGTCTCTTTTGAATTCTAGGTGGGAATTGCAGACAATGTTCCTTTAACCTGAGTAGCGTGTTTTATCATTTAGCAGTAAACCAGAGGGGCAAGCCATTATGAGGCTAGTTGCATACCAGGAGAGCTTTTGGGATGCGATGAATGAGGTGTACACCATCAGTGAACCTTTGGTAAAGGTTCTTCGCTTAGTCGACAGGGACAAGCCCACAATGGGCTACCTATATGAGACCATGGATAGGGCCAAAGAGTCCATTCGTGCTTATTATGTGGACAAGGGGGATCAAGGGCATGAAAGAAAAGAAATGATATGGATGGTGATTGATGACCAATGGAACAACACACTCCATCGCCCCATTCATGCTGCAGGGTTATACCTCAACCTTGCATTCTCCTACAGCTATGGCTTCAGGTTTGATTCAAAGGTTATGTCTAGCTTCTTTGAGTGTGTCTAGAGGATGGTGCCAAGTGTAGCTGATCGATTAGAGCTTTCCCAAGAGTTGGAACTCTATAAGAGGTCGATTGGCTTATTTGGGTTTGAGATGGCCATAAATGACAGGAAGAACATAATGCCAAGTAAGTTTCACCTTGTTTTAACTTTAAACTTTTAAGTTTCAAAATTCATTTTTCAAATTTCAATTTGTCTTCTCTTATGTTTCAACTTTCTCTAATTCGTTGTAGATAATTGGTGGGAAAACTATGGCACAAAGGTACCTATTCTACAAAAGATGGCAATTTAGGTGCTTCACCAAACATGTAGCTCTTCTGGTTGTGAGAGCAACTAGAGTGTATTTGAAAAAATACACACCAAAAAGCGCAACAAGTTGGAGAATTTCAAATGAAATTTCAACTTCATTATCAAATTATTAACTTGTCATTTAAATTTCATGCTCCTTTACATTCTAATAAATTAATTTATGATCCTCTTACAGGTTGGATACCTCACGCCTTAATGATTTGGTCTACGTCTACTACAATCTCAGGTTGTGGTGAAGCAGCTTGAGATAAAAATTGATGCGAAGGCCATTTCATTGGATGGGATTGACACCACTGTTGCATGGAGGTTGGAGGTTGAGGAACCTGTTATTGAGACCGCCCTTGATTGGCTAGAGGATAGTGGTGATGATCATGGTATCTTTGAAAACTTGGATCAGGATGTTTCAGAGGATATTCAGTTTCACGCCGAGTCTGCAAGTGTGCCACCAGCAGACCGACAGTCACAGTCAGAGGGAGATAGGCCCAGTGGTAGCACTAGCAGTCTACCTCCTCTACCAGTACCTTCTTCTAGGGGGCATCTGTCTCGAGGGTCTTCTAGTTCTTCTAGAGGACGTTTGACTCCAGTACGAGGCGCACATGCCTCAAGGGCACCTACTCCTAGTGCTAAAGGAAAAGCAGTTTCTACAGCGATTACCTTTGCCCATAAAAAGGGTAGAGGGAATCCATAGTTTATTTACTTGATTTTATTGTAGATGACTCATGAGTCATGATGACGATCATGAGATACATTTATTATATTTTTTTATGACTCAGGAATCAGGACATGATTCATTTTTTATGTGTAATGTATCACTAGACATCTTATATATCTTATATATCAGTTTTATTTCCATATTCATGTGGCAATCTGACTAAAAAAAATTGAATATTTTTGTATTCTTTTAAGTTTGTCGATATATTGCCGATGTTTTGGCGATTTTTACGAAACGATGTTTTCTGGACCCCGACGATTTTTTCGCCGAAACGATTTTTGTAATACTGGTTTCTTTGCCTTCCCATTAACCACCTCGTGGGTTTTCCATGGGTTACCTTTAACCAATTCATCATATCCAGGGTTTTTGTTGGTTTACCCTTAACCATTACATCATCAAGGGTTTTCATTTATTTACCCTTAACCATTACAAGTGGTTTTTGGATTACCATGAACCATGAAAACATTGATAGGGTCCTCACTTCCCTAACCCCTCAAGTAGATAGAATACTATGTATTTCTATGTAATAAAGGCCATCATTAGTAAACAAGGCCTATGTAATAATGTGAACACAACTATTGTAGGAAGACTTACTAGAAGGTTCCGCCTCTAGAAAATTCCTCCTCTAGAATGGTCTTAAGAAGATAGAAGTAGTATATATAGAAGTAGAAAGCATCGTAAAAGGTTGTCTTGTGAAATCATTTGTACTCAAGCTCTGCTCTATTGGAGGTTGCCCCCTCGAAGGGGCAAGTGAACAATGTTTTCCGGAAGTAATAAAGGTATCATATTTTGGTCCATATTGTTATTGTGATCAATGTTTTGTTTCCTTCTGCTAAATACTTTGATAATATTTGTGCTCTGGTTCTTCATATTAAGATTTGGTACCTTACAAGTGGTATCAAAGCACCTTCCTCAGCAAATTTTTAGAAATTTGTTTTAGGCTAGAAACATGTTCTGGTGTCTATAAACCACTGTGATCTGTCATTAAGCAAGTAAAGTTGTCGTTGGGGAAGGATACACACAGGAACTACACATGGTTTCACCTTGTTGGAAACCCATGTAACCCCTGTTGGTACCCCTTCAAGTAGTACCACATCAGACAACACCTGTACATGGACTTTCACTTCCACGTACCCTCAAGTATATCGAGATTCCTATAGGTATCCTAAAACCAACAGTAGCTCAGACATTTGACCGCCTAACTAATATAATGGCACCAAGAACATCACTTGGGAAGAATACTCTCGCGTACCTGAGTAATCGGGCAGTACATCTAAGGGTGCGGTTAACCCTCCTTAGTTAGAGCCCTGAGATATTGGGTCAAGTACTATTATTGGACCCGCCAGTATATAAGAGAGCTATAGCACAAGGCATTCCCTTGTCCTTAGTAAACCTCAAAACCCTACCCCTTGCTGATAGAATAGAAACAGTGTTGAAATTTTGCACAACCAATTTTGGGCAACCTTGCTTCCTGCATCTAGGCTGCAAAATTCCTACACAATCTTCAATATTAAGAATTTGGGCATTCTGTCTTCGCAGTATTATTCAGACGGGAGTAAGTTAAAAAATAAAATATAAATAAAGTATGAGTACAAATGGTCCCATCGCCACTCTTATTTGGGACCTATCTCAATAGCTTCCTCTCTTCACGCTGATCGTAGTGTTACCCCTCTTTTGTTGAATTTTGAGCAGCTGCGGAAGTTATTCTTTTCAAGCAGCCCTCCTAGTTGCCCTCTCTCAAGCTGGCCTCCAAGCTTCCCTCCTCAAGCTAGCCTCCAAGCAGCCCTCCAAGTTGCCCTCCTCAAGCTGCCCTCTTCCTAAACCACCCTCCTGAAGCTATCCCCTTTCCAGGTCAGCCCTAACCTAGTTGTCCTAACCTAAATCCTATACTATCCTAACCTAGGAGGTGGCCCTAACCTAAAGCTACCTAACCTAGACTCTTTCCTATATAAAGAGAGGGAGGCACCCTCTCTTCATATCAGTTTTCACATCAGTTTCTATATCAGTTTTACATCAGATTAGTTAACTTATTTTGAGCAACAGTTAGAACTAGTTTGAGGGAGCAGCATAGGCTATTTTGAGGCAACAGCAAGGCCTATTCTAAGGCAACAACTAATCTATTCTAGCAGCATCCATCTACTCTATCCTGTAGCAGTTGATAACTGAGTTCTGGGAAGCATATAAGAGGTTGTTCTATAACAGCAAATATACTATGTTCTGAAGGTGTTTTGGACAGCAACTAAAGGTGTTCTAAACAACAACTAAAGGTTGTTCTGGACAGCATCTAAGGGCCTTTTCTGATGGTGGAAAAACTTTGTTCTGGGAAGCAATCTGAGGCAGCTTTAACGGCAGTTCTGAGACAGCCTTAAGGCCAGATTTGGGGCAGCCAGCAAGCAGCAACAAAACAGTTTTGTGACACCAGCTAAAGAATAGCAAAAGCAACTGGTAGAGGCTCAGATATATTGAAGACACAGTGACAACAGTAAGAACTATTGTCTTTGTGCTAGTATCTTATCTCCCTCTTTCTAGAAGAGTTTTGTAAGTCCATTATACTTGTTTGACTGATCAATATATCACAAGAAGAAGTTTGTTGGGTTTTCTTCCCCTTGAGGGTTTCCCAGGATAAATACTTGTCCTCTATGTGAATGTCTTTCTCTAAGTGATCCTTATGCTTCAGTTAATGTTCTAGTTAATTGTTAAAGGTTAAAGAACACTACTGTGAACTGTTGTTAAAGGTTAAAGAACACTACTAAGCTTGAAAATTAACATCTTTCATAAGCCTTTTTTTGTGGACCCGCCGACCCTATCCAACACCCTTATTTGGGACCGATCTCAATAGATTCCAAACCCACCCTATCCAACACCCTTATTTGGGACCTATCTCAATAGATTTCTAACCCACCCTATCCAACACCCTTATTTGGGACCTATCTCAATAGATTCCTCTCTGATCGCAGTGGTACCCCTCTTTCATCAGCTTTTTTTTGTCGACCCACCCGCCCTCTCTGACACCTTTATTCAGGACCTATCTCACTAGATTCCTCGCTTTGTGTTGATCATCCTTGTCCAACTCCCCATTTAATCCCTTCTGTGTGGGCCCACTCACCCCTTTCCCCTACTCACTTCTCCCTCTTACTTGTGCACCCTCCCCAGATGGCCACCCGCAACCAAGATATTGGCAACTACTTGGTTTGATATAGATGGATGTCGGTGGCCTCCCACCTATTCCAACTGGCTCATTTTGGTAGTTTTTTCCTAGTTTTTGGGTCCCTTACTTTCGGGGTCGTTTTGAGGCCCTAAACATCGTTTTTAAGACTCACTAAAATCTTATTGTAAACAAAGTCAAATTCTGACGGCAACATGTGTAGTCCTCGTATAGGCCTTTCCAATGGGCTATCGTACGCCTAAAACGGAGATCGTATGCAAAAGTTACGACCCCGAGAAGTTGATGTACTAGCTTACCCCAACGGGGCCCATATGACTTTTGGCGCTTCATCTCCTATGGTTGGGTTTTTGGATGTCGAGGGTTTTGGCATTCCTGTTTATTGTAAAAAAGCTTGGAGAGCCTCATTCTCACCATCTTCATGCGAATGAGCACAGTCGTCACATCTCTTCTTAGAGATAAGCCGCCACCATTTTAGCAAGCTTGTTTTCCGCTGCATTTTATAGTTTCAGCACATTTTCTTATTGAATAGAAACCAGTTTTATTGTATCTTTGTTATTGTATCTCTGTTATCCTTGTGTTTGTGTTAAGAATAATAATAATCTGTATTCATTTCGTTCTACTAATAAAATCTAGATCAGTGGTATCAGAGCAGTCTGTTCCTTGTCGTTCTTAATGCATGTCCCCGACGAGGTCAGGGTTAAAAGAATTGGGTCTCGAGCTTGTTTCTCTTGAGGAAAAAAGCTCTTGCACGCCCAAGCGACCTCTCATGGTGGGAGAAAAGAAAGATGACGGGACAGGAGATCCTTTCAAAATGTTGCTCGAGGAAACCCTCACACAACAGAGGAATGAAATGATGGATAGTTTTGCCCAAATCCTTCGGCAGCTACCAACATGCAATGCATCTTCCTCGAACGGAGGTGCCGCCAAAGACAGAGATTTTCTCCCGGGAGATTTGGTTTTAAAATGGGATGCGAGGAAGGAGGACTCAGCAAAACATGGTAAATTCGATCACATCTGGTACGGACCGTTCAAGGTAAAAGCTCCTAAAAAAAAAAAACCATTTCTGTTAGAGAATTTGGACGGTAAAATCCTCAACGCCCCTGTCAACGGGCGTTATTTAAAACATTATATGGAATAATTGGTTTCCAAAATTTCCACTGTATATACCGTTTGATTTTTCTTTTTATTTCATAATTTCCTTTGGTAAGTCTTCTTCCAAATTCAAATTCAAACAATAAAAATAAATAAAAAATAGGTTAATGTTTTTCTAGAAGTAGGGATACAAAATTTTCAATGTATTCAATTCTTTTAAAAGCCCTGATACTCTTCGTATTGTTCCCTTACAGGATTCTGGCTGGCAACCCGACAAGCGAAAGTAGCAAACAAACAGCTTTATATCAGAAGATAAATTCGCCGAAAATAGGTGAGAGATAAGATTTTCCGTTATTTCAAAAGAGAACGAAAATGGTAAGGCAAAGGTGTGAATTCCAGAAAAGTCTATTTTTTCAAACAAAAGGATTTTTTTTTTTAAAAGTGCGATGATCGTCTCGTAAGTGTGATATGTCACTAAAAGAATGATTTCAAAATCTAGGCCCTAAGAGTTTCACCTAGAATAAGATAAGAGGTAATTAAAATAAACAAAGAGAGAAAAGCGTCTCCGAGAAAGAGTTCCAAGAGTTGGGTTTAATTCATGACCCCTGTTTTTTGATTTCCAAATCTTTCTCCGTCGCCCCTTTCTATCCTCAGTTTTGCCTTCTTAAAAGACCAAATATCTTTCCGGATTTCCCATAGAGGGAGAAGAGATTACGCCTTAGCTTTGGAAGCTGAAAAACAGTTCTTAAAAGGTAGGCCAGTCCTCATAACTCCTCACTCTCCGACTAAACAAAGTTATGCTTAGGCCGATCATGACTCTCCTAGGTTTCTTAACAGTTTTCTAAGGATTTAGGCTTGCTCGAAGGAAGACCCCTGGAATTAATCTTCCCCTTTTTCCCTGCGGACTAAGGTGCTTTGAAAGTTAAAAAAGGGTTGGTCCAAGGTAATCAAAGCAAGTTGACAGACCTACACTGCAAATTTTACACAGATACTATCCCTGGTATACTTACTACCACTGATTGCCCCCACTTCGTGTTCAAAAAGTAAAATATAAGACAGATGGTGAAAGGAAATTCATATTTGATTGCCCCCATCTAATCCAAGAAGACGATGAAAGGAAATTCATTTAAATGATTGCCCTCGTCTCAGCATTTAAATGCATAATTATGATTCGAAGTGGTGAAAGGAAATTTAGTAAAAAGGGACAGATAACTTCACCAAGGTACTGAACAGGCTCGCTGGCAGTGAAGCAATATCTGAGGTATCTGTAAGGTTGTCATACGTAATTTTCACTCTACTCTGGTTACCAGCCTTTTCGAAACCAGATCTACATCCCAAGTCCAGACAGGGCTCCCCAATTAAAAACATGAAATTTACTTCGTTTGATGCAAGCCAAAAGCCGCAAGATCTGTTGGATTTCCTAGGATTGTTTTGATCATCTTAAAGCAGACTTAAATTCAGTAGCAAGAAGGAGAAGATCAAGAATGGGGCTGCAGCTGAGTTTACAACGTTGAGAGTTTTGAAAAGCTTTTCAGAAGTAAACACGAAATCTCTTTTTCCCTCTGTATCCCCTTCCTAAGCAAGTTCTACAGAAAGAAGCCATTGACTCCATTTACCCAATAAAGGCACTAAGTCTACCTGTTTTCCTCGTCCCACAAGGATACGAGGTCCCCAATTGGAGCCTATGTTGAAACATTTATTAAATTTTTTATCTTCAAAACTAAAACCTTCCTTTTTCGAGTTTCGGCTTTTCATAAAGCATAACCCTCACTATCATTTCCAAAAGGCCGGTGCCGAAATCCCGACAAGCTTTATTCTTTAAATAATAAAAGGCAAAAAACCAAAAACGTTATAAAAGTCCCGACGCGCTTTTTGTAAAGTTATTTTGTAAATCACGAAAAGCTTAAACCCTAAAGAAGTTAAAACTAACCTTTAAAAGTTTTTCGGGATTCGGGGTTTACTGAGAACATATGTTTTAATGCATTTCCAATCGTGGAATCCCGATCCCCGATTTCCCGAAATATGGAAGTTACTAATTATTAAAGACTACGTTAATCGTATTGCAATTTCGGGATACGGGGTTCAACGATAACATACCTCTTGTCAACATGATCCCCGAAATCCCGAAACACGAAGTCCCGACTCATTATCTGTGTTTAAACTGAATTAATCATGTTTTGGAAGTTAGTCCTTAATCCTGATTAATTAATTCACTAATACGAAAATTTAAGGCTTAAGTTCATCGTATCGTGATTTCGAGATTCAAGGTTCATCGATGACATACCTTTTGTCAACACGATCCCCGAAACCCCGAAAGAATCAAAGTGGGTTTAATACTAATTAATTAATTTACTAAAATGAAGTTATGTCCTAATTTAAACTTCTTGTGATTTCGCAATTTCGGAAATCGGGATTCAGTGATAGCATACATCTTGTCAACACGTTCCCCGAAATCTCGAAACGCGAAGTCTCGACTCTTAATCTATGTTTAGTCTAAATTAATTCTGTTTTGGAAGCATGATTAATGACAATCAAACTTTTTAGGTTTGTTCACGCTTCGGTTTCCGATTGAATGAAATTTTCCGAATTTTGAATTCAAAAGCGCCAAAATGCGTCCTCTTTAATAAAGGATAACTGATGATATGTGACACTAATGCGTATCTTAGTAAATATCCACTGCATTCAATGTATTGAATTCTTGTTAGCTGCGTCAGTACCTTCATCATTAAATAAATTAAAAGAGAGTTTAAAGGTCTGTGTTTCGCAACATATTTTGTTTCATACTATCAAGCGTAAGACGCATTCAGCCGAGCTCATACACTCCTTTTCTATGACAGGTTTTCCATCTAACATAAAGTCATGGCACCAAAGAAAGAACCGAAGAAGAGTGAAGATATAGAGGAAATGTGTAACCCAGAAGGAGATATCATATCTGACACTACGCCGCACGCCATCGACTCAATTAAATCCTGGACACAAATCTCTGAATTCCTGGATTACGAAATCAAGAATTCTCCTACTGATTCCGAGAATCACTTTCGGGATATAGCAGAATCAGAGCTTCACAAGATCGCAGCGCGCCCTCGGCTTATGGCATACAACGACATGATCAATTGGGCCTTAGAGAAGGTTGATATCGCGACAAGAAGCATTTTAAATGATCAAGGGGTCGTTGTCGGCTCATTCAGGCCAGAACATATACAAGTAAGGTATAAACTCTCACCAAATCCTAAGTACATTTATAATGCCGAGTTTTTAGCTTAATTTCAAAGGAAGGAGTGTACTGAGGCAGACCGAACTTATCCCGATTTAATCAGAGAATGGTGGAGATGTCCATCAAAGTTTAGGGCCGATACCCATGGGGTTTATGCCACAGCATCTTTGAACGAGTACATGGTCTATGTAGCCATTATGCTATGTAGACTTTTCGGGAAAAAGGATCCCTACCGTTTTCCTGCTGAATGGGTTCCCTTTTTAGAAGAAGCATCGGAAGGATACACTTTTAACTAGAGCAAGATTTTGTCTGATAACCTAGCTCAAGAGGTTTCAAATTACAAAGTTGCAAGATCTAAAGGTCAGCCAATGGCCTTTTACATGTCAGCGTACATTATGGACACAATCTGCTTTGTGACTCCTTTTCCCCTGATGAATTGGAGTTGGAACATAACCTGCCCCGAACCCATTCACAAGTATCACTCTGTGCTATGGGAAGAAAATGCTAAGAATGCATTTTACGAAATTTGTCATTTCATTGTAATTCCAATGCATAAAATGTTTTATGGCTGTGAACCCCCTCGCATTTCTGAGCCAGTCTCGGAAAATCTCAAAGCAATGGCCGACTGGTTTGTTGATGAAAACTTCTCTTACATTAGGGTTTATGGGTGCTCAATTCCCCCTCACGCACTCCCAAAATTCCTCCCGGATAGACTGGTATTGAGGGAGGTAGCACACCAAATAGTGAAAGGTGGTATTGGAATAGAGCTAAAGGCAGCTCAAAAGAAGTCTTGGCCAATTTTCCCTGTACATGTCAGGAAATTTTCATTGCTAAACCTAGGCCATTCTAAAGTGGAAGCCGAAGCACTAGAAGAAGTTAAACTGGTAGATATCGAACACAGAAAGCATGATCCTTATCAATTAGTAAGCAGACATTTGATGCACTGCAATATGAAAGCTTATAAACACGAAAAGTCTGTTTATGATGATATTTTCAAAGAAGTTACAACTTATGAGGAGGTATTGAACAGGGTATGGGCCTTATCACCCGACTTACAGACTGGTTTCATGTCCTTCGAAAGTCGCAGGCGAAGTTGTTTGCCAAAAATTTTGCAGGATGAATCCACGACCCCTCCTCCAGAGCAGGGAGGGCCTCCCCCTGGCTTTGAAACAGATGTACAAGATAAAGCAAATACAAAGGGAAAAATGAAGGAGATTGAAACGCCTTCACAAGAAACAGAAGTTCCTCAGACAGAAAAATCAAAGGCAGGGAAAGGAAAGGAGTTGGAAACACCCTCAGAAATCCCTGAAATTTTTTCCAAAAAAGTAGGAGGAACAGCATCGACGAAACATGGAAGTCCCATTACTTCTTTGACTCCATTGCAGTCTACTTATGGAAATCCCCAAGAGGGAGCTCTATATGTTAGTGATCTTGAGCCTATTTCTAGGGATGAGATTCCTTCCTCTGATTACTTTTTCAGTAAAAAGAGGAAGGCTATCCTGAAACAGAAGATGCATCCAAGAGGAAACATGATGGTAAAAAAGCACAAGATCATTGTAGATGGACAAAAACTTGAAGAGGGGGAATTCGCCACAGAAATAGCAGGTACAATAGGAGCCTTAGCATCGGCAAATTTATACTGTGTGGGTAATTTGAGAACTATGTTGCAGCAAAAAGATCAGATGATAGCTCAGCTACAGGGTCAATTAAAGGAGACTGAAAGAAATATCAGTTGGGAGATAAAAAAGGGTCTAGAACGAGCTAGATTAATTGACATTCAAGAGATTCAAAAACTGAAAGCAAGCTTAGAGGAAGCAAATCAAAAAATACAAGTCACTCAAGCACAAGTCCTACAGCAAGAGGAAATGAATAAACAATTACAAGATAAGATTAATTCCATTCAAAATCAAGTGATAGAGCTTGAAATCTTCCAAGCCCAGGCTCTAGAAATACCTACAAAGATAAAAAAAGAGCAACAGGGAGTGTTATTTAAGCTTGAGTTTATTCAAAATTACTTTCTGGGAGCAAGTAAATCTTTGGAGAGTATTCTCCTGAAGGAGAAAGAAGTGAAAGCAGCCAGAACAACCTTTCAAAAAGCAGTGGCTCTTTCAACAAAAGAGGAGGTCAGAGAAATTCAAAAGTTGTCTGTTTCAGAGCAGATTAAAGGTGATATAATACTCAAGGTGTGGGAGGCAAACCTAGCAAAAAACAACAAAATAACCAGAGAAGTTAATGACCACTGTCAAGGAATTTTTGACTTTTTAGAGAAAACTTCATTGAACATTGGAAAAAATGACTGTCCAAGATTGTTAGGAGAAATTAACATTGTCAAGCATCAGTTAAGATTCAAAGAGGATCTGGAAGAAATTAAGGTAGAGGTTCCACAAATAAAGGTAATCAATGTCACTCAAATTAACAAATGGATAGTAATGCCTAACTTAAAGCTACAAACTATTAAGTTCACGAGAAAGATAATCGAAGACTGTCTGCCAGAACTGCAGAGAAAGTTTTTCTTATTTGAAACAAAGGATATTCCAGAAGCTCCCAGAGTTTTAGTGCAATTTCTGGGAAAATGTATTCGTTGTCTTAAAACAAAAGGAGGAGGTTCATCAACGCAAACATGAAATACTGTTTTGAGTATTTTCATCAATGGAATAATAAAGCAGTTAAAATAGAAATGTAAACGGTTCGACATTGCTCATTCATGCAACCGTTAGTCTTAGGAAGTTAGTTAATCACCAATGGGGAAAAGGTTTGGTGATCATGTATAAATACAACTTCATAAGACTGAGAAAAGGCTTTTCGTTTTTTGGGAGTCGATTGTAATATAAGTTTTTTGATTTACAATGATATAGATAATACAGAAGAGATTCTGAATTCTGTCACCTTGAAGCTATGTGTTCCTTCACTCTGTTTTCAATATCTTTCAATATCTTTTATTCCATGTCTTTCTAATGAATGATCAGCTATAGTTTAATTCAAAATTCTACTGTAGTTTGAATTTATTTGATTATCTAATCATTTACAGTTTTTCCTCTGTGATTGCTATCACCAGTTTCAAGACCTGTAGGTCTGTTGGATGGTTATATTTTATACTCCATTAGAAATTTTGTTTTTCTCCACTTCTTTTGTTATGATATGAGATTCTTTCAAAATTAAAGCCTCATATTCTCCAACAGTGTTTCTTTGTTTTTATTTTAATATTCTCAAATTACTTCAAGTACAAGAAACARCCTTTACTGTTATTATGTTATTATTTTGAGTTCCAAAATTCCTTTTCTATTTCATCCCACAAAACTGAAGCAACAATTTCTAAAACTTTTTATAATTTAATAAAATTTTAATCCTCATGACTGTCCCAAGTAATAGACAACCTAACATAGAACCCGGCCTACAGGATCAAACTAGCATTGCTTTGAACTTATTTAATACTATCCTGCAAACAGCAACTACCCGAGTCGAATTAGAACGTTCATGGGCAGTTATTGAGAGAGAAATCAGCATCCAAGAACAATGGGAAGCTAGACAGAGACAGTTGAGAAACCAATTCTGATTTACCCTTCGCAATTGATTCTTACTCCTTAATTCTCTTTATTTTTCGGATGCCTTGACGGTATACTTTAGAGCCTTAAAGTATAAACTCAGGAACAACATCTTTTTGGCGCCATTGCCAGGGAACGAAAAAAAACGAAACTTTTCCCTGGGAAGAACGACATTGACACTTTCTTTCTTTGATAGTGAACAAAGATAGAAAACCTTCTAAGGCTACCTTTATTTTTCACTTGGCGACTCCACAATAAGTAAACTGGTTATTAGCCGAAAGAACACCAGAAAGAACCCGGACGACAAGCAGACCTCGCCAGTCTCTGATCCGGAAAAGATTTTAAAATCACGAAGATACCTTAGACAAATTATTTCACCCATACATACTATTTGTCAGCCTGATTTTACGCAGTTGAATGTTACAAAAACACTTGAGAGATCCGTCTTGCTTCCCCTCTCATACGATACGTTCTCTTTTCCTGAGGTATTTTCCCCAGATTTCTGTGAGCCTTCTCCTCACACATTTCGAGCTTAAGTCTCAAATCTATCAATGGCCGCACACAGAGGTGCTAGAGCTGGGGGTGGTGCCCCAGGATGACCAACAGGTGGCCAAGCATCGCTTCCTGGAATCTTTGTTAAAGTAGCTGCTAGATATGCCCCCCTTGTCCTCCCAGTTCCCCTCCACGACCTTCCCGAAAATTATCTGAAAAGCCTTCCCAAATTTACAAGGTAAGGAGATTTGACCGCTCAAGAGCACATAAACTTTTTTGACCAATTTGCCGACATCCTCGAAATAGAACACGAAGATGTCTATTCTAGACTCCTCGTTCAGACTTTCGAAGGACAGGTGAGGACCTAGTTCCGATCCTTAGCAGTCGGATCTCTAAGATCTTACGAAGAACTTGAAAATGCTTTTATCAGACAATTGGGGGAGAGGAGGGACCACCTCTATTACCTAACCGAATTCGGAGCTCTTAGAAAGAAAAACTCAGAATCTGTTCTAAAGTTCACGCAAAGGTTTAACAAGTTGTATAATAAAATCTCGGTTGAGGTCAAACCTTCTCAACCCGTAGCAAAGGTAACTTTTGTTGGCGCCTTTGATTCCGATTTCGCCCTATTATTGAGAGAAAGGAGATCAATAGATCTCACGAAAATGCAAGCTGATGCTCTTGAAATTGAATCAAACATGATGGCATCAGGGAAATTAAAAGCAAAAATAGAAACCGGGAACAAAGAAAATAGGAAATTCAAAGAACAAGGTGGATCCTCAGGATTGGGTAAATCCTCGGGAGATAAAATAGACGAGATGGCTAGGGTAATTAGAGAACTTTCAAATAAGATCTCAAAAATGGAACTAGATAAATCAAAAAGGGATAATTTTCCTAGGAAGGATTTTAGAAGGAATACTGATCCTCAAGCCCCACAGAAAACAATTAAAAATGAGGATCAAAAAATCCCAACCCCCTTCAAAAGTGAAAACTTCATTGGAGAGGAAGATCTAGAAAATTTTGAAGACTTTGATGAGGATATTAATAATCTTGGCGACAATAATAAATCACCTTATTTATCGAGACAAGATTACAAAAAATCCTTAAATTAGGAAATTAGATCGGAAGACAATGTTAGCAACGATACGTCTAAAGATTTGGCCTATCAGGGTATCGCAGATGATATTATAGCCGAACTACATGAGAAATATAATTTAAGACCTAGGAACAAGAGTCTTCCAACCGTCCCAACAAAAAAGATCTTGCCTGGGGGCGAAACTGATGAAGCAACTCCAAAGGTTGCTGACAAACAGACTGCAAAAACTCACACCGCTGACACGCAACCTGTCAAGCCAAAGTTAGTAGGAACACCCGCCGCAAAAACACAGGTCCCTATGAGTGAAATCAAATCCGCACCACAAAGAAAAGCTGAAAAGAAAGGAATGGAGGCCCCAAACATAGAGAGCGAAAAGGCTCTGGGAAATTTTAGTCTCGAAAATGAAATAAACAAAATCAAATTTCCTATCCCACTTGTTGAACTGGCTAAAAATCCCATATACAGAAAACAAATTGCCAAGAAGATTAGCTTTACAGAAGACGAAAGTCAAGCCGATGTCATCAACTTAGAAGATGACAAGCCGAACATAGTTTTTGGTCTGCATTTCGAAGGTGCGAGAGACATTGTTGCCCCCTTCTATATCACGTTGACCTTGTTCGACCACCTACTTCATAACTGCATGCTAGATTCTGGAGCATCCCACAATGTGATGCCAAAAGCCATTATGGAGAAACTA
>SNQJ01S0012766.1:134859-149127 GCA_010110895.2 Picea sitchensis | reverse complement strand
CAAGCTAAGTGCTAACCTGGTGTTGACTCTTTAATATTAAATTTCATGGATTCTTTCCTGAACAACGTTTTATATTCCATATATAATTTCTTCGATTTGTTTCATAGTATTATTACTAAATAACTCAATATTCCTTTTGTAGGATTGGATCGTTTCAAGGAAGAGTACATGAGATCACCTCACTCGAAAGGTGTTCGAGTTCCAGATTTCAACATCTGACTTTATATTTTTCAGGTTCTGGTTGTTTAGTGGAATAGGGTTCCATAGATAAACAGTTCACTTATCTTTAATTCCTTAATGGAATAAACATAAATAAAGGGGAAACCCTACACTATAGATGGATTCCACGATTGGCAGTTTATGATAATATATGTTGCGTGAAAGGTTAAAACTCTGTTTTGCGTTGATTCACCTCTATAACAAATTGGCATGCATTAATTATACTGAAATTTTACTTATGGGTTTTCTGTAATAAAAATGGACTATAATTTTCTATTTCCCTTATATAGATTGTTTAATAGAAAAACACTTGAATCTCATGTAACTCAAGAAGTTGACACAATGCCTTTTCTGCATGAATACATTGGATGTTTTGTTTTCCAGTTCTATGTAATAAACATGCATCCATATCTACAATAATATCTATTTATCTCTTGTCTATGTTTCTTTCCAAAATTTGTGTTTGGAATTGTATAATTTAAATATTCCTTAATATCAACCACAGATCGATCTGATATTTTCTTTCCTATTGCGGTCCAGAGAGTATATCACATGAATAGGAAAACTTTCACACATTTATCAACAACTAACACACACATAAACTTTCTTAACTCTATTCAGGAAAACTTTCACACTTTTTATCAACAACTAACACACACAACAACTTTCTTAACTCTACTCAATAAATAAATTCAAACTGTAAAGACTTATTCTATAATTCACTTCATTCCACCAGCCATTAACTAATGAAATAATTCAACAAGGAATAGGTAGATGTACATACCTAGACAAAGTGATGGGACAACAAATGGAACAACCAAGTTCCACCCAACCATAGAATAGAACAACCAATCTACTTGCTTCGTTCACCCCCTATCCTGACGATGAATCCATGAGTTCGAACCCCGAAGCTCCTCTGTTGCTATATTCCTCTTTCAGATCAGAAATACTCCTTGCCTCACACTCCCAAAACAATTCTCATAACAACAAGTGATATCCTTTTCCCCCAACATACTAGGCAGTGTCTTGTCTCCTCCCATATGCTCTCTATGCAAAAGCATCTAGTGCCTAGGTATTTTTCCCCTTGGGAATTTTCGCAACTTTACAAATCCCTGATTTTCAGGGGCTACCAATGGACAAATTCCTAATTTTCCACTTGTAAAATTCAGCCCTGAGGTAGTTCAAGCTTGTTCCCCACTCATGGAGTCATGGTCAGCTGATTTCAACCTGGCTGTTCCATTTGTCCCTCGGAAATTAATATTAAATATTTGTCTCTTACAAGTTTCATAGTCAAAGATTTTGTTGGGAAAATCAAATATTTTCCCAACGATCACAATAATAAATTACAATTAACTAAATTCCAAATTCAAAATTGCCATAAATGGTAATAATTTTCCAAACTCGATTTTTCCAAAAATGGAAATAAATTCCTATGTGCATTATGACTTTAATAATAATTTATTTTTGGGGATATTACATTATTGGTTGTAGATCCAAGGGAAATCCCTCCTGAACTTATTAACTCTCTAGAGAGGTAGATGACCCAGGATGCAGAAGTGATGTTTTGGGTATGTCGACTAGCGCCATCCGTAAACCTGAAATAGATGGGAAAGGATGATGTCATCTGCAAATTCAATCACAAAGAAAAGTATAATCAACAACTGAGACAAAAATCATGCACACAAAATAAAATATACACCAAGTCAAAAGTATATAGTACAGTAATGTACAAATCACAAATGTGTGATATTCTATGCATAATACTTTTTGAGGTAAATCCAACTTCGGGGCTCACCGAGAGATATTCCATCTTAGTCTACTAACTCGTAGGTGCCTCTATGTAACATGTGTTTTATGATGCATGGCCCATGCTACATGGGTTCTAACTTCCCTTCCACCAGTTTGTTATGATCTTGATCATAGACCAGGGCCAGATCTCCTTCTGCAAAAATGTGAGGTTGGATGGACTTATCATATTGATTTTTCATGCATTTTTGATATGTCTCATTGATGAGAGCATCATCACAATGGGTTTCATCCAACTTGGTCAGATATAAGAACCGTTCCTCTTCCTCAGAAGTGTGGGGTAAGGGTTCTATGGTGAGTTTCAACAAAGGAATCTTGCATTCGATCAATAATATTGCTTCTATCCCGTATACCAACTGGAAGGGCGTAAATCCAATTTCAGTTTTAACTGAAGTTTGATATGCCCCGAGTGCGGAGAAGAGATGCAAGTTCCAAAAGGTTTCTTTTTCTCCCACCATGCATTGAAGCATGGTCTTTAGGAATTTGTTGATGAATTCAACTTGTCCATTTTCTTGTGGATAGTAGGGGGATGAATTTTCATGGAGAAAACCTAACTTGTTGCGTAATTCACCCATCATCTGGTTCTGGAAATGGGATCCATAATCAGTTACAATAGCTTGTGGCACACTGAATCAAGTGATGATGTAATTAAACACAAAAAGTGTGACAATGTGACCATCGTTAATAAATGTAGGCATAGCCTCAAACCATTTAGTGAATTAATCGATGACAACGATGATATAACTATGCCCCCCTGCTGAGGTAGGCTTACATTACATAAAATCGATGCCCCATTTGGAAAAGGGGCCAATGACGATAATGGGATGAAGTGGAGTTGGGTGGGTACATGCTTTCCTCTGAAAGATCTGACAAGGTCGGAATGTTTTGATAGCCTCAATGCAATATTTGAATATGGAAGGAAAAAAATAACTGGCACGTAGAATTTTTTGGGTTGTAGCCATCCCAAAAAGATGACTGCCACAAGATCCAAGGTGACACTCATTTAAAACTTGTCCAGCCTTATCGTGGGTTAAACAATGTCAGAGGACAATATCAATACCACGGGGGCACAAGGTGTCGCCAATGATAAGGTATCATTTTGAGTGGTGTCTAATGCGACGTCGTTCATCGCGTGAAATGTTAGGCTGAAAGTGTTGGGTTTGGAGATAGAGAAGAATATATCTAATGCAGGAGCATCGCTAGCAAGCACAAGAAAAGGACAACTGGATATGTACCAACGCGCATTTTGAAGACGTTTTGAAATTTAAATGGTGAAACATTAATGTAATAGATAGAAGGATGTAATTGTTCTTAAATGTTTTGGGGATTGTAACACAGATCTTGAGCATTTTCTCTCATCTGTCGGTTGGAGGCATTTAATGTAATAAATGTAAAGTAGTTGTATTATTTATATTCGATAAGATATCTTAGAGTTGTAGGGGGGAAAACTCAATAAATCTCCCTYGTATGTATTGTATCATTATTCTCAATTGTAAGAATAGAGGTTGTAGAGAAATAGAGCATAGGAGAGCAGAGAAGAACATAGATTGTAGAAGCCATTTGAGTAGATAGTTGTTGCTATAGAACCATGTACATAAGCACTTAAATTAATATAAGGATGCCTTGACCCAATTTCATGGTGTTGTTATGGTTACTGTTTGCATCTATTGAATGGTATGTTTACAGTTTGCTTACATTATCTGTTATGCATTTGTTTCAATGCTTTATGTGTATGATTTCATGTTGAATGTATGAAGTCTGTGAGAGAGAGATTATAAGTTTCAATTTATTGTCATCCTGAGAATTCCTGCAAGGAGTGCAGTGAAGATACGCAAGGAGTGCATTGACAAGATTCTGATTTTTATCTCAGAAAAGATCGAGAGAGATAGAGTTGTTCTTATATCAACAGAAGTGCAAGTATAGCACAGAGTCATGCAAGGTGTGCACAGGAAGGTCGAAGTCTTAGAATTTTCCAAACCAAGTGATCGGTTGAAGAACTTATGTCGCAAGGAGTGTGCAAAGTCGGTGTTTGGATAATCAAAGATTATCGTGAAGGCCGCAAGGAGTGCGCGCAAGAATCCCTTAAAATTATTGAGTTTGTAGAAAGAATCAAGCTCAGGAGGGATAGAGACTTGGAAAGTTCAAAGGAAGGACGAGGATCGAGGCCACCTCGCAGAAACCAAGATCAGGAGGAAATATGCCAATTGTTTGGCCGGGAATCTTTGAGAACCTGAACGAACGGTGGAAATTCTCGGAGGGAGAAGCGTTGATTTTCCATTGACCATTAGATCTAGTATATCTACAGAAAGGATAAGGCTGAGTGTCTTTCAACACTCACAAGATCAAGAGAGATAGAAACTGTTATATCGAGAGGAGCGTGAGCCATTGATTAGGTGCTCCAAAATATTGACATTTCGGGAGTCGGGGAGAAGTGGAGGAACTTGTTACTCAGAGATTCGTGAATCGTGAAATCCTGACACGATATGGACTGTCATATCGTGGGAGAATCAGGACCGTCGATCTGGCATAATCGGTCATCACAGGTTTAGATATCGGAAAAAGGGATTAATTCTACATCATGAATCCCTGATACACGAAGCCCTGACGTGCTCGAAGGTTAGGCCCCAGGTCACATCAGTGAAGAACTTAAGGAAGAGTTAGGAACCATTAGACCATTTTGTGGTTTCGGGAATTGGAGGAGTCAGGGTGCCTTGCAACGTAAGTCCCGACATCGCGAAACTCGACGCGCCTTTTTGGGGTTAAGGTTGTGGTCACATCGGTGGTCATGTGGAGTGGAGGTTCACATCTAGTGCATGTTCGCACTGACAAAGATTAGAAAAGGACTTGTGGTCATTAAGTGTTGAAGGTTCTGGCAGGGACCAAGAAGCCATTTCGGCTCGGGAATTTGAAGATCCAAAGACCAGGAGGTAAAGTAGACCCTACTGAGGTGGGGGTCTGCGTCAGGTGGTATCAGAGATAACAACTTTTGTTTTCTGTAGAAGGAAGACATAGGACAATTGTGATTTGAATTCCACGTGGACATATTGAAACAATGATGCCAAGATACGTCAAGAGAATTCTATGCCCTATCCATTCGTGGAAAGGGAAATGAGAGAACTTCATGTTTGATTGGATGTTATGGAGACAACACAGAGGTGAACACCTGATACTGGAGATATCAGTGAGGACAAAAGTGAGAATGAAGATGGAGCCGAAGAAGAAGTTGTAGTTGAAGATGTTGCAAAGGAACGTCTATTCAAAGTTGTTGCAAGGATAGGTGCCAGAGAAAAAATGGACATCCCGATGTATGAAGACAACTTAGATGTTGAGGAGCTGCTAGATTGGTTTARAGCTCTAGATAAATACTTCAACTATGAGGATATCGAAGAAGATAAGAAGGTAAAGCATGTTGTCACTAGACTGAAAGTGCACGCAKCACTGTGGTGGGATGAACTGCAGGCTGACAGACTTTGCAAGCATAAACAAATAATTAAAAGCTGGAACAGGATGGTCACCAAGATGAAAGCTAAATTCATACCCAGATATTACCAAATCAATCTGTTTCGAAGAATGCATCATTTGAGATAGAAAGGGATGAAAGTGAAGGAATACACTGAGGAATTTTACAAGTTAAACATCAGAGTTGGTCATCGTGAGAGTGATGATGAAAAATTCGCTAGATACATGAATGGCCTGAGATATGAGATTCAAGATGAGATGAGCATGGTGACAATCAAGAATGTAGAAGATGCTTATCAGATTGCTTCAAAGGAAGAAGTGAAATTGGCCCGAAAGAAAGGTCAAAGGGGCAGAGGTAGAAGTCATAGAAGAGGCAAAGAAATTGCCCAAGACAGAGTAYAGAAGCYCAAGGATGAAGAAAAAAAACCTCATAACCACCCARAAAAGGGAGGAATSTCACAAGGAGGACAGTATGCCAATAGGAACACTTTTCCTCGAGCAAGAGGAAGAGGAAGAGGCAGAGGAGGTGAAATAAAGTGTTTTATCTGTGGAAAGATCAGACACAAATATTTTGGATGTSCCGATAGAAAAAGATAAGGAGGAGGAGAAGCTCACATTTCAGAAGCGCAAAGGAGAAATGTTGAGGCATAAGATGTAGAAGGTGGAAGGTCCTTAATGATGAGGAAAATTATCCTTGAAGCCAGAGAAAGAGATGGAGAATCCAGTCCATATGAACAACTTATTTAGGACTTCTTTCAAGACCAAGGATACAGTATGCAAAGTGATTGTTGACAGTGTAAGTACAGATAATCTAGTATCCATGGAGATTGTGGAAAAGTTGGAATTGGAGACAATTTCTCATCCAAGCCCATACAAAGTTTCATGGTTCCAAAAAGGACATTAGGTAACTGTCACTAAACAATGTTTAGTTGAATTTAAGATAGGGAGATATAGAGATGAGATCTTATGTGATGTTATTCCCATGGATGTCTGTCATATTTTGTTGGGGAGACTATGGAAATATGACAGAAGAAAGAACAGATACACCTTGGAGAAGAATGGTAGGACGCATATGTTACTGCCAATTGAGGACAATAAGGTGAAGGAAGAAAAAATAAATACTATACTTCTCATGAGTGGGAAGGAACTTCTTGATGAAGTCAAGAAAGATGAAGAAATGCAATTTGCTGTGGTGAGGAAACCTAGAGTCATTTTGACCAGTACCTCAATAGATGATCTACATGAGGAAATTCAGGAACTGCTGGAGAATTTCGCTGATATAGTGGTGGATGATTTACCTTTTTCATTGTCTCCCATCAGAATTATAAGACATCACATTGACCTTATACCATGAGCGATTTTTCCAAAACAATCAGTGTACAGACTGACTCCATAGGAGAATGAAGAAGTTAAGAAGCAAGTCCAGGATTTGATGGACAAAGGGTTGATTAGAGAAATCTTGAGTCCATGCGTTTTACCAACAGTGTTAAGTCCGAAAAAGGATGTTGGATGGAGAATGTGTACAGAATCAAGGTATATAGACAAAATTACCATCAGGTATACATTTCCTTTACCCAGGATGGATGACTTGATGGATTGCTTGAGTGGAGAAAAGTTTTTTTCAAAAATTGATTTGAAAAGCAGATATCATCGTATTAGAATGAGGGAAGGTGATGAATGGAAGACAACATTCAAGATGAATGAAGGACTGTATGAATGGTTTTTCATGCCGTTTGGTTTAACGAATGCACCAAGTACTTTTATGAGATTAATGAATGAAGTCTTGAAATATTTCATTAGGAAATTTTTAATTGTATATCTTGATGATATATTGATCTTCAGTAAGACCGAGGAAGAACATTTGAGACATTTAGCTTCAGTAATGAGGAGGTTGTAGCAATATAAGTTGTTGATAAATCTGAAGAAGTCATATTTCATGAAGATAAAGCATATTTATTTAGGTTTTGTGATATCTTCGAACGAGTTGAAGATGGATCCTAAAAAGGTAAGAGAAATCAAAGAGTGTCCATCGCCAAGGAATATCTTTGAAGTCAGAAGCTTCCATGGACTAGCCAGTTTTTACAGGAAGTTCATCAGAAATTTTAGTGGGATTTGTGCGCCAATGATGGACACAGTCAAGAAAATACATAAATCTTTTCATTGGATAGAGGAAGCAGAGAATAGTTTCAAGTTGTTAAAGGAAAAGATAATTGGATAGCCAGTTCTGGTTCTGCCAGATTTCAGTAAAACATTTCAAGTGAGATGTGACGGAAGTGGATTTGCGATTGGAGTAGTCTTCAGTCAAGACAATTGACCGGTTACATACTTCAGTGAGAAGTTGAATGATGCCAAAAGAAATTATTCCACATATGATAAAGAGTTTTATGCAGTCATACAAGCATTGAAGAAATGGAGGCACTACCTGGTTCCGAAAGAGTTCATTTTGTATAGCGACAACTAGTCCTTACAGTTTATAACCAGAAAGGAGAAAATGAACCAGAAACACTCAAAATGGGTTGAATTTATGCAGACCTTTACTTTTGTTATAAAGCACATTTTTGGAAATGCTAACAAGTTTGTTGATGCATTAAGCAGTAAATGTTTTATTTTGCAGTAGTTTCGAGTGAAAACCTTAGGTTTTGATAGCCTTAAGGAAATGTATAGAGATGATTTATATTTCAAGGACACTTATGAAGCATGCGAGAATATTGTTCTAAGAGACAGAAGCCAATGGATTGAATATTTAATTCAGGATGTATTGTTTGTTTAAATGAAATCAGTTGTGTATCCCGAAGAGTTGTATGAGAGAAAACCTTTTCAAGGAAAAACATAGTGGAGCATTGGCTGGACATTTAGGCCATGATAAAACATTTGCGCAACTAAATAGTTTGTATTATTGGCCAGGGATGAGAATGGATGCCAATAAATTTGTCAACAGATGTAAAATTTTCCATCACACAAAGGGGAAAAGACGGAATATTGGGTTATATCAACCATTTCCAATACCAGAGAGGTCATGGGATGTGGTAAGCATGGATTTTGTGTTAGGAATGCCGAGGACACAAAGAGGTTGTGATTCCATATTCGTGGTAGTCGACAGATTCTCAAAAATGGCACATTTCATTCCATGTCAGAAAACCAATGATGCAACACACATTGCAAACTTGTTTTTCAAGGAAGTTGTTTAACTTCATGGTTTACCCAAGAGTATTGTTTTAGACATAGATAGCAAATTTGTTGGTCATTTCTGGAGGATACTATGGAAAAAGATGGGGATAAATTTATCTTTTAGATCAACATATCAGCCTCAGACGGATGGACAGACTTAGGTAGTAAATCGAATTTTGGGGGACTTGTTGAGCAGTTTAGTAGCTGAACATCATAGTCAGTGGGATCAGATTCTGCCGCAAGCAAAATTTGTATATAACGAATCACCTAATCAGAGCATAGGATAGAGCCCATTCCAGATAATGTATGGAATGTAGCCAAGAGGAGTATCTAAGTTGAGAGACTTGGAGAAAAATGATTTCAAGAGTGCTAGAGCGAAATATTTTGCAGTAGATATGTAGGAGCTCCACAGTAAGATTAAAGAGTGGTTGCAGAGTTCTAACTAGGAATACAAATGCAGAGAAGATCAACATAAGATATAGCTTCAATTCGAAGTGGTATATTTGGCCTTAGCACATCTAAGGAAATAAAGGTTCCCAAGGGGAATGTATAATAAGCTGAAGATGAAAAAGATAGGGTCGTGTAAGATTTTGAGAAAATTTGAGGATAATTCTTATGAGATAGAATTTCCAGATGATGTGGGCATATCACCCATATTCAACATAGTAGATATATACCCTTACAGAGTAGATGAAGAGAGAGGAGAAGAGGATCAAAAGGAAATCTAGTGGGTCAAGAAGATGCATGATGAAAATCTACAGATGTAAAATATCATTGATCAAAGAATTGGTAAGAAGACTCGGAGGAAGACATAATTTGAATATTTGATAAAGTGGAAGGGAAACCCGATTGAAGATGCCAGTTGGGAAAGTGAAGAAGATATCCAGAAACATGGAAATACGGTGCAGGAGATCATGGATAGGAGTCCATGAATTTTTCATCTAGAGGAGTATTTCATGACACAAACCCCCACCTCAACAGGGTCTGCTTGACCTCCCAATCTTTAGATCTTCAAATTCTTGAGCTAAAATGGCTTCTCGGTCCCTACCAGAACCTTCAAAACTTAATGACCATAGTTCCTATTCTAAGATCCGTCCGCACAAACATGCACTAGATGCAAACCTCCACTCCACGTGACCACAGCCTTAACCCCAAAAAGGCATGTCAGGTTTCACGATGTCGAGACTTCTGTTGCAAGACACCCTGACTCCTCTAATTCCTGAAACTCTGAAATGGGATAATGGTTCCTAACTCTTCCCTTAAGTTCTTCATTGATGTGACCCTTGGCTACGACCTGGGTCCCAACCTTCGAGTGCGTCGGGACTTCGCGTATTGGGAATTTGCAATGTAGACTTGATCCCTTTTCCCAATATCTCAAACCGCGATGACCACTTATGCCATATATATGGTCTTGATTCTCCCATGATCTGATGGTCCAGATCATGTCAGGATTTTGCGATTCATGAATCTCCGAGTAAAAATTTCCTCCACTTCTCTCGACTCCCAAAATGTTGATATTTCAGAGTGCCCAATCGATGACTCATGCTCCTATGTATATAATGGTTGTTATCTCTGCTGACCTTGCAAGTGTTCAAAGACACTCGGCCTTATCCTTTTTGCAGATCTACTAGATTTGACGGTCCACAGAAAATTGGCGCTTCTCCCTCCGAGAATTTCCACCATCTGTTCAGGTTCTCAAAGACTCCTGGCCAAACAATTGGTGTCTTTCCTCCTGAGCTTGGTTTCTACGAGGTGAAATCAACCCTCGTCCTTCCTTTGAAATTTCCAATTCTCTATCCCTCCTGAGCCTTATTCTTGCTGCAAACTCAAGGATTCTAAGGGATTCTTGCGTGCACTCCTTGCGGCCTTCACGGTAATCTCTGATTATCCAAACACTTTGACTATGTGCACTCCTTGCAACACAAGTTCTTCAATCACTCACTTGGTTTGGAAAATTCTAAGACTTCAAACTTCCTATGCACACCTTGCATGACTCTGTGCTATACTTGCACTTCTGTTGGTATAAGAACAACTCTATATCTCCTGAGCTTTTCTAAGATAAAACTCAGAATCTTGTCAACACACTCCTTGCAGACCTTCACTGCACTCCTTGCAGGAATTCTCAGGTCGAGAATAAATTGAAACTTATACTCTCCCTCTCACAGACTTCATACATTCAACATGAAATAATACACATAAATAATTGAAACAAATGCATAATAGAGCATGTAAGAAAACTGTAAACATACCATTCAATAGATGCAAACAGTAACCATAACAACACCATGAAATTGGATCAAAGAATCCTTATATTAATTTAAGTGATTTTGTACATGGTTCTATAGCAACAACTATCTGCTCAAACAACTTCTACAATATCTATTCTTCTCTTCTCTCCTATTCTCTCTTTCTCTACAACTTCTATTCTTACAATTGAGAATAATGATACAATACAAACGAGGGATATTTCTTGAGTTCCCCCCCTACAACTCTAAGCTATCTTATCGAAATTAAAGACTACAAATACTTTACATTTATTACATTAAATTTCTCCAACCGACAGATGAGAGAAAACGCTCAAGATTTGCGTTACAATCCCCAAAACATTTAAGAACAATTACATCCTTCCAGCTATTACATTAATGTTTCATCATTTAAATTTCAAAGTGTCTTCAAAATGTGCGTTGGTGCATATCTAGCTGTCCTCCGCTTGAGCTTGCTAGTGATTCTCCTGCATCAATATCCATACCAAATATCGGGCGTACTAATAATAAACAAGTAGTCATCAGGAAGAGATTCATTGGGCTCAGTATCCTCATCAGTATGGGGAATATCGCAAATTAATTTCGCAAAAACCAACGATTTCTTAGCCTTTGATTTGGAAAACTCGAGATTGAATTTTTGGAGAATGGTGGTCTATTTGGAATGTTTCCCCCCAAGTAATTGATGAGTCAAGATGTGGTACATGGGGTTCAATTCTGCGATGGTCGTGGTAGTGCGTAAAAAACTGTAATGGAGAAATATCTGGACGACAATAACTATTGTCAAATCCAACTTTTCGACATGTGAATCTCGGTGTTCAAGAATGGATATACTTTTACTCATATAGTTAATCACATGTTTGGTGTCATCCTCATCCTCTTGTACTAACACCATAGCAATAATGGAAGTGGAGGCAGCCAAATAAAGGATATAATCTTTCACATAATTTGGTGGATGGAAAAGAGGTGTGTTCATTAAGGCATTCTTAAGAGAATCAAATGCGCACTGATAAATTTCATCCTAGATGAAAGGGGCGTCTTTCTGCAGCAATCTCATGAATCCTTTAGTTATTTCATCATAATTGAAAATGAAGCGGTGAAGAAAGTTTTCCTTCCCTTGAAAACTTTGCAGTTGAGTGAGGTTGTTGGGAGGAGGTAAATCTAGAATGGCTTTGAATTTTAAGGGATCCACCCTAATCCCATCTTTGGAGACTATGAATCCTAGGAGTCTCCCTAATTCGACAACGAAGATGAATTTATGGGGGTTAAAACATATGTTGTAAAACCAACATCGAAGAAAGATGGCTCATAAGTGACCAATGTGGTCTCGTCGATGAGACGAGTGAGCAAGTAAGTCATCAAGGTAGGGTTCAAAAATATGTTTGATATCGTGGAATGCATACAATATGGCCTGATCAAAAGTGGATCCAACATTTTTAAGGCCAAAAGGTAATTTACAATAAGCAAAATTTCCCCAAGGGTAGAGGAAGGTTGTTTTATGTTGATCAACCAGTAAAATGTTGATTTGGTTATATCCAGAAAATCTATCAATAAAAGATAAAATTACACTTCGGGTATAATTATCAATAATTTTGTCGATAAAGGGTGTAGGGTACTTGTCTTTGGGACAAGCCTTATTAATATCCTGATAATCGATGCAAACACGAATGGTTCCCTATTTCTTGGTGACCGAGACAATGTTAGAAACCCATTCGGTTAGAGGTATAGGATAAATAAAACCATATTTCAAATTTTTTTCTAATTCTGCCTTGATTGCTGCAGTTTTCTAAGGATGAACCGAGCGAAGTTTCGGTCTCACAGGTTTAACTCTAGGTAGGTTCTAATTTCATGCACAACGATCGATGGATCCATTTCTAGAATTTCTTTGCACCTAGTTGGATGTTTTTGACAATACCTTATTTAATGGATATGTCGATCGTAATCATGGAAGAGATGTTTCCCAAATTCCCCTCGGAGATGGTATCCTGAGTGAGTATTGGATATTATGGGGAGTCGACGATATCGCTAGGAAATATATATGAAACATATTTCTCTATGTCATCCAAACTGGACGAAAGGACGAATGATGATGGTTTTCATCCCATGCTACCTCCTCGATACTACGCATTTCCATAACAGATTCATATGATGGAAAAATATATAGGATGTAATCGAAAGTAGAGGATGGGGAATATAACCAGGATGGTAACGAATAAGTCATAGACACCAACAGATTTTGGTCATATAGTGAAGGAGAGGTGGAATGGATGGCATCGTATTCAACCTATGTGGGACTAAGTGACATGGTGTCACCTAGTGCATCAAATTCTAAGGGACTAGGTATGATCCAAGGATCATATGATTCAAAGGATTGATGTGCCATGGTTGAGATCATATTAACCATTGCAATATGTTGCGTAGTGGGAGGAAGAGGTGTAGGGAAGGTACCCATGAGAGAGGAATATTTCAAGAGACCTACCCCAACACTTTCATAAGTCATTTTTGAGTATCCTAGAAAAGGAATGTTGTTGGCTATTTGAGTGCGAGCGTCAAGGGTGTAGTAATATAATCAATCGATGGTCACAATTTTACCTTGATGATGGAATTGGACACATCAAAAAACCAATGAAGCAAAGGAAATCATAACATAGAACCAACTTCTCCCTAGCAACAAGCTATAATCGAGGGGATCATCGACTACTTCTACATCTACACAAACAATTTTGCCTCCCAATTGAACGACTAAGGATTGTAATAATCCATGAGGTTGAAAACCTCTTCCATCAAATGCTCGTAACATGGTGGGATATTTATTAAGACCAGGTGATTTAAGGCCTTTCCAACAAGCCAAGGACATGACACATGTGGATTCCCCCTCGTCCAAGATCGTGTGATGAATATGTTTATTATGGACAATGACATCGATCTGGAAAGCAAGTTGGTGAGAGAGTCGTGATTTAAAGTTATCCATGTTAAACATGATATTATTTTATGGCTTCCAAGAGAGTAATATGTTGGATAGGGAAGTGGTGTAGAACCTCAAGAGTTGACATAGCGCAAGGTGCTTGAGCCAAATCTTCAATGATGTTGTAGTTTTGAGAAACACGCGAGTTTGAATTGAAGGTCGACTTTTGAATTTTTCTCTTGGGAGGGCGTATAATAGAGTTAAAGTTATTTTTCTCAATATGGAGTGGCCTAGATATCGCGTGTACAGATCTTCACCACAAATGAGACATGGAAATTTTGGTTTGCGTTGTGGTTGTTTCTCAGTGGTACGTGGTTTCATTTGCTTTTTTTTGTTTTCATTTTGATTATTTTTCTTGGGTTTATTCTTAGTTTTCTTTTTCCCCTCGAA
>SNQJ01S0012766.1:123987-134756 GCA_010110895.2 Picea sitchensis | reverse complement strand
GGGGGGGTGTCAAGAGTTAAGTTGATCTAGTAGAAGGGGAAGTGACTGAACGATTGGTCATGTTGGTCGACTATGAATTGGATTGGGTTTTGACGGAACCAATAACTCCATCTGCATGAGCAGTGCAGGATGGTTTTGATGGATCGGTTGATGGACGAGGAGCGTTTGGAATCAATTCATACAAAGTACCAGATTGGGAATAAACCAAGTCCAGATACTAGGCATGAGAAATGGCTTCCTCTTCTGTAATGACACCATCTATGGATACATAATGAGCAATCAGAGGTAAAAGAGATTTGATGAACCATTCAACCAACAATTGGTTAGGAATGGTTTCTTTGATCAACCATCGTCGTCATCTCCTCTCATGAATATGATCAAAGATATGTATAGAGTTGGTTTGACAAAGGGAAGTAAAACATTTCATTCCAGCCTCGTAGCAAATAGGTAATTGGAAGTGTGTGAGAAAAGCCATGGAAAGTGAATTAAAGTCTTGAAAAATTCCAAGTTTTAACTCAATGTACCATTTAGCTATTGTACCCGTAAGTGTACGCTGGAAAAGATGTAACCAGATAGAATCATACATTATTGAATTTGATGAGCACCATAGATGAAAGGTCATAACGTGGTTATCAGGGTCTTCACCAGGTTTACCTTCAAATTTAGGTATATCGGAAGGCAATTTAGCAGGAATAAATGGCCAAAAAGGAGAATGTAAGATGGGATGATTTGTCAATCTCGACAGATTTGGTATATCTAGAGTGGCTAAGAATGGTAGTTATCGATTGAACTGTAAATGGTATTGGTGTTTCATAGGGACACAAGTATGGCCATAAACTACTTGAGGTGGTTAATTGTAGCCATCGGGCCCGCCCATTTGTCGTTGTTGTTGTCCAACAAAGGTATGATTTACTTGTCAAGGGATGTGCATAAAAGGACAGGGGAAACCCATTTTCCCCTGGGGAGAATAACCCGTGTAACTCGAGGGAGGATAGTTCGCTTGATGAGGTGGATAAATAGGTTTCCCTTGAGGGGGGTAACTAGGTTGACCTTGATGAGGGTAAGGATTTGGCCCTTGGGGAGGACAAGACAATTGACCTTGAGGACCCTAAGTGAGATTCCAACTCCTGGGAAATTTTTTCCAGATTGTAGTCCATAACAATTAGGATTTGGAATTCCTCCTTGCAGGTTAGGGTTTGATGGACCTCCCTGATGTTTTTGATGGAACTGTCTTCCTTGGGGTGGTCCCTAGGATTGTGGGGGGTTTCCAATAAATGACGTTTGATATTGTCCCCCTTCCATTGGTTGGATAGCAACTGGGGTATGACCGGTAAGAGGGGGTTTCCCCCTAGTCAGAATTTGCATGATGGAGGATGGTTTCCCCCCGGTAAGGATTTTACCCATAGTTGGATTCAAGTGTGTGGTAGGGTTTTTCATTCTAGGATGTGAATATGTACCAATAAGATTTTGTGGAATATATGAAGTTGTAGCTTGAAGAGGGATATGAGGTGTAACTCTCAAGGTACTTTGCAATTGAATGGGTAACATGACTCCTATTTCACTGTGAACTTGCCTCGAAGTGGTAGAAATATTGACTATTAGTTTTGCGGGGCAGGTGATGGGCTGACATGATGGTCCTGACTCTGCACTGATAGTGGTAGAGACATGTGGAGGGTCAAAATGCGGTCAGCTAAAATTATTTTTTTTGTAAATATCTCATCCCGATGGAGTTATCCTTATAGAACGAACCTGATTTTGATGTGGATATACCATTTTAGAAGAATAGACATGCGTTGTGTATTCGTCATTAAAATTTGGTTGTATTGGTTCCATATCCAATTGATTATATGGCCTTGATGACAGGTGAGGATAATCTTCTACTACAATGTTACAGGAGGAGTCTAGTCGAACCAAGAGTGGATTGAGAGGAACAAAAAAAAATGGGTTAACAGGAAGGGTGGAACCTTCCTCAACCGTAACTAAGGTTCTCTCAGTATTTTCTAGCAAAGGAGTAGCAACACTCCCAACATTTGAATGATTATCAACCTCTTCACGGTAAGTGTCTTCAGGTGAGTTAGGAGGTAAGGGTTTGTAGACTTATGGAGGAAAACCTTGCATCCTATGTGATCTATGAATACCTTTATCATCCATGGTCTCAATTTTTAAATACAACTAAAGTAAACAAACAACACTCGCTAAAAAATCTAGAAAACAAACAAGAAAACAATGCCTTCTCTCAATGAACGTACTAGTTGGTGATGAAATCCAATGTCGCGTGATCAAATTGAGAATTGGCTAGGATAATATAGGGTGGATAAGTGACGTTGGTGGCCTTCTTAATAGACTTACACCTTGATGTAAGATTCCTCACGGTTTTACCCGTGGTTTACCCTCCAAGGAGCCCGAGTGAGTTTGAACAACATCTATACCAGGTACAACAGAGACTTCCCTTCATTGTCACATCATGTAAAGACCCTAAAGATTGTGGCTACTAAGGATACCAACTCGCAAAGTCAACCTTTGGGTGGGTACAGTCAATAGTTGATTCTGAACGTATGGGAAGGATATCAAGTCTGAAATCCTTCAATAGAATTGAGGATGAGTGGACCAATAAACTCGAGAGGACCCCGAGAAGATTTGAAATTCATGAATCTCCAAGACCAAATGAAAACAATTAAGCCTAAAAAAGAACCTCTGATATATGATCGTACTACTACAAATGTTTAACACTTAGAGGGATAATATTCATTGCTCTCCTGAATGTGACCTTGTGTTTAACCCCTGTGTGAGAGGGGGATCCCAACTATTCTTATACGAAAATTGGATTTACTCTCCCTATCACAAGATTCTATGTTTTTATTGAATGATTTGGAGATTTATTCTCACAGCCTATTTGAAATCTCTAGTCATAGTCTAGTGTTGGTGTAAATATCTTAAAAATAAAAGTTTCTAGTTTGATTTTAATTAGTGTTCATTTTTATGGTTGTTCATTACACAAAGGTGAATGATAGTGAAAATGATTATGTTTTATACTCGAATCCAAAAAAGATATGAAAAGAATGAGATGCAAACTTTCCTTTCAATGAACTTGTAATTATGGGAAGGAGAAGAGTTTCTTTTCTTTCACTAACAAGAACTTAAGAATGAAAAAATTTACACAATTTCATCCTCAACAAGAATTAAAATGATTGTCGAATTACAAAGAAATACTTTCCAATATCTAAAACTAATGTATACAAGTATTTATTTGTTTGATTATAAATGCAAATTAAGAATTTCATCTAATGCTTCGTGCTTCCACTAATAATGAAAAATAACTTCACTATGGTGATCTTGAGAAAGAGGAAGCAAAAGTGCACAACCAAAGACACTCTGAGAAGTCAATATGAGACTAAAAGAAGAACAAACTATCCACTCAAAGAAAAACACCAAAAAGAAAAAAACACACTTAATAGTCTTCTAGAATTGAGTAAGGGATCAAAGACAACATAAACAGTGCTAAGATCAACAAAATTCCTTATGAAAACCTCCAATCAATCATATAATCGAAAAGAGTAGAAAAAAGAAACCAAGTTTTGGAAAAATGGTTGATTTTGCAATAAGGAAAAACAACACAAATCCAATTAAGACTAAAATAATGAAAAGTATAAAGTTGTAAGTCAGACATAAGATAAGATCTGATAGAATAGGATCTGAGCTAGAGAGAAATACCCAAGAACTATACCCAACAAGCAAGCAACCAACAATTTTTAAAATGAAAGAAAATCAACACTCTAGTAATCACAACACCAGAGAGTTGTAATGCTCCCTAACACACTTTGGGGGAGCACTGATCAGGCTATCAACACTCTAACTTGAACTAGAGAGGGTTTTATTTATGAGAAAAGTTTTAGAAAATCCCAGAAAACTCAAAAACTCAGGAAAATTCAATCAGAGACTTTGTAAGACAACTTAGCAACGATGAAAATATGTAGGGAAATATTAAATAAGAAAATGAGATATAACGATAGGCAAGAGCCATAGACAAAACAAAGAGATAACCAAAAATTGAAGGCTCTTCCCTAGTGGAGTCGCCAATTTCTATTACAGAATAATTCCCCTGCGGACAAATGAATCTTCCCTTGGAGTACAAACCCCTCTACCAAGATAGAAAACTACCATTGGACACTACCATTCATATAGATTAATTATTCCCAACGAAAAAGAGAGAAGGAGGGATAGTATTATCTACCTCAATTTCGAATTTTTTCCACGCTTCTCCAATCCACAAGTTCCAAATAGTACCTGCAATGGATCACAAGAGACAAACAACTATCTCCTACTGTAATGGATTAGACAAAACCGATCTATCTATGAAATATTAAAACAAGCATAGACAAGTACATGTAAACACATACTAGAAGGAAATAGGCCAAGTATATTGATGAGAACTTTAAAGAGACACTTACAATCTTAAGATGATGTTGCAGCATCCTCCCCAAGTCCTCTTTGTCCAAACCCTTTCTCGAAAGATCCACGATCATAATAACAATGCTTTGCTAACAATTTCTCCTCATTGTTCACCATGAGAATGCATCCATTTATAGGATTTGAGAGGCTCAACCACCTTGGTTATATTTGGGATTAGTTTAGGATATGGAAACATTATTTGTGATATCTCCCTTAGATGCATCCTAAGGGTTAGATTCGAGCCAAACCAAATCGATCCATCCATAGTTGTCCTTAGATAAAAAGGGTATTTCTTCACATATTTTCTCAACCAATTCGGCGCTCCCTTACAACGGGAAACAGAGTGCTACAACACTACCTTCTATATAGACAAAGAGAGTTAGTGCTCCCTACATATGAGTATGGGAGCGTTGATCTTCCAAAAGTTTCCAAGATGACCAATTTCCATAGAAAAATACATTTTACTGATTGTCAAATGATGGGGCTTCTTCTTCCAACATGTTCTAGGGGTTGTATTAAGTGTTCTCATGGTGTCGTTAGAGATGCGAAACTTATGTGATGAGAATTTGAAACTTACGGCACTTGCAATAAAAGTGTGACACTTACGACACTTACGAAAATGATAATGTGGCATTATAGAAGTGAGGAATTTTGATATGTAACACCTTCCCTAGAAGATTCAAACCTTCCAAAACATACCAAATAAGTCCTCCTCTCTATTCCCCCATTGTCAAACAATGTTTTCACAATAATCTTCCACTTGTACCAATGGATCATCCTTGGGAAAAGGACCTCTATAATATCTTGAACATGGCAGCCATCGTTGGATATCCCAACACCATGCCTAAAGAAATAAAAAAATGGTTGCCAAAGTTTTCTGGGAACAATGTAATCATCATTGAACAACATCTACATGCCATCAGTAAAGACATACAAAATGAAGGAGTAGAACATCAATATTTTGGAATTAAGTTTCTAGCAAAATCTCTCACTAAAGATGCCCAAGGGTGGTTTGATGGCTTACCAAATAATCACCTCATTTCTTGTGAATAATTTTTTAAGTTATTAAAAAACATATGGTCATTGAAGAAAGATAGTGGAATGCCAATTAATCATTTCAACCAGATAAAGAAAAAAGAGAATGATACAGTTAATGAGTTTGGTACCTGATTTGATAAACTACATAGCCAAATCACCCAGAATTGKTGCCCTACCRCAACAATTGTCTGTCTTATTTATGCCAATGCCTTTGAAGGGAATTTTGGTTTGATCCTAAGGGAAAATATACCCCGCACCTTGGAAGAAGCCAAAGAGTACAATAAAGATAGGGAAATATTTTGTGATCCAAATTCGATCCTTTTTAGTATCCTCATGCCATAATAGAACCAAAAACAAAAAAAACTACAAAAAGTGCACCAGACCCAATTTCTCTCATATCCCAAAAGCTTGATTAGATGAATACTTAGTTTTTCTATACTCAAAATTAGGTTATGCATTGGTTGAAAAATTTGGAAAGGAATAATTATGCTCCAAGGCACCCATTCTTCGGGAAAGAACCCACAGGTTGGAAGGAAAACCTCAACAAGAGGAAAAAGATCCTAACACACTGGATCATATTAGGATGGTGAAATTGGAGGAACTACCATGGTGTTATAGCTACCAAGAACCTCATCCATAGGAAGAATGTCCAAGACAAGAAGAAGAATCTCATGACAATATCAACTTCATGGATACAATATTTTCCTTTCAGGATGATGATGATGATGAACCTGCAGATATTACTCAAGAACAACTAAATGAAACTCAAAAAAGGGAGATAGACAAGGCTATCTTAGAGTGCTCAATAAGTTGACTAGATATCAAAGGAAATAATTAAATAAGAGTGAGATATTGACTTACTAAAGAAGAAATAAAATTCCTATCTTGCCTCCATAGACTTTAGAAAAGAAAACCACTCCCCACCCAAAAAATAAAGTGGTCCCACCACCCCCACCTCCAGTTCAAGAATTTCTTCCAAAACCAACATAGGAAAAAGAGATTCAGTTAAATATAGATGTCTTTTCCATGGTTGGAAAAAAGAATATGACAGTCCCAGTGAAAGAAACGTGCAAAATTACTTATGTTGGAAGAGGAGTGTTGAATTTGTTGAAAGTGTCAGTTGAGGTAGAAGATCCTTTGATAATCCTGAACACCATATACCTTGGATGTAAACATGATCCTAACCCTCCCTTTTACATTTATTTGGGGATGAATAATCTCATCTTGCAAAATTGCATGTTATATTCTGGGGCCTCAACAAATGTGATGTCCTTAAAGGTTTTAAAGTATCTTTCCCTCAAGACGAATAGACCCTATGGAAATGTCTGTGGTATCGATTCCAATAAGTTCAAGATTTATGGTCTCATAGAAAATGTAGAGTTTTGTTTGGTGGATTTTCATCACATTAGAATCCTCGTGAATATAGTGGTGATCGATTTTCCATAAACTTGGGGCATGCTATTATCGAGGAGTTGGGCCACTACTCTTGGAGGATTCCTTAGCATGGAACTCACTCATTCTTATATCCCCATGGAGGATGGTACCTTTGAAGTTATATACAACTCATGAGTGACCAAGGAACATGTGATAGAGTGGGACCATCCTAACCACATCAATGAGAAAGAGTTTTGACGCAGGCGTGAGATACCTCCAACACCCACTCACAGGATCATTCAATTCCTCATTCATGAGTCGAAGAGGCTCTTTCGATTCCTCCATGGAATCTCTGCTCAAAACCTGATCCACAGGTCCTTATTTCATCCACACGACTCTCTGCACTCAACCGTGATCTTTCCCCGACTCAATTTTGGGTTTCGGGGTTTCGTGATCCCCAATGTCAAGAGTTCCTGTCCTCTCGGATTCCCGATCTCCGATTTCTTGATGTGCTCCCTTTACGCACCTTAGCCCCTCCTGGCTAGGCCCTGGTCCATGTGACCACCTCTTATATGACCGCAACCTTATGTCTTTTTGGGATTCGGGGTTTCATGACTCTTGATGTCATGAACCTCTGTCCTCATCATCTCCCGATCATCGATGAGCCAACTCCCCGTCTTTGGCCCTTAGCCCCTTCTGGCTAGATTCCTGGTCCACGTGACCATTATCTCACAAGACCGTAGCCCTACCTCCCTTCGGGGTTTCGGACATCGCAATTCCGAAATGCATCAACACCTTGTGCACGGGATCCCCGATATCTCGATCCCCGATTCTCCGACCTGACATCAGCTAGGCCCCACAACAACGGAGCTTTCTCCCCCTTGTCAGGGTTTCATACTTCACGATTCCAAGTTGCAAGGACTTCTTGTCCATGGGATTCTTGATATCCCGACTTGCGATTTCCCGATTGACGATTCTCCTTTTGGGACTTTCCCGATATCGCTCAATCGCTACCACGCGTCCCAAGAATGGACGGTTCAGATTACCCCTCGCGTTTTCGAGACTTCTGATGTCCCGAATTTCATGACCTCAAAAACTCTGATTTCCTAAGTGCCCATATAACGATGTCTAGTGTTCAGATCTCCAAAACAGATGATCACGTGACACGTGTCCTCTCTCAAATGGACGACCCAGATTTGTGTCAAGGTTTTCAAGGTGGACTTACCTGATCTCTTGTCCACGGGAATGTCGATATCCCGACTCCTGACGCCTCGATGTCTCGATATGTGTCGGGAATTCCTCCGAGACTTTTCTCCTCTTGTTTACGAGGTTATCTCCCTCACAAATATGTATAGATCCGACGGCTGTCGGGTCTCTAGATCAAGATCCAACGGTATAGATCCGTTCTTCTTGCACGCTCCTCTTGCTGCTCCCTGGACGTGAAAACCAATGGTCTAGATCTATTCCTCTCGTCAATCTGATGGTTGCTGTGCTCCCTCCTGAGCTTGCGCACTTTCTTCCAGCACTTGTAAAAACTCCAAGTTCCCAAAGGCCTCGACCCTTGCCTTCTTTCTCCTCTTGCGGATCTTCGACCCTGAGCTTCGCCACGCGTATGAAAATGTTGTTCCTCCTGATCTTTTACTCCCGAATCCTCAAAGGATTCTTTGACTTCTACGCCTCTGCAGAGTCTTCACATGCACACTCAGTGTTGTCTCTCCTGAGCTTCTTAACACTCAGATCCCTAAGGGATTTTGTCCTTCTTCCTTTCTTCTTCATATGGAGAATGTTTGGATGCCCTCCTGGCTATCCTTCTGCTCAAGCAACCCCTTGCTGAGCCTTCGGGGTGTTCAACAACCCTGTGAAGATCCCTTAGTGGATTCTTCCCTCAAATCACATAACTCAAAAGAGTTCTCTTCTCTTCTGTGCCTGTCTGCACCCCTACTCAATGCCCACCTGGAAGAGTACCCTCTTAGAACTTCCAACATTTCTTTCTCCTGTGCACCTATGCACCCACTTAATTCCCACCTGGCAGAGATATCAGAATCCTCAGTGATTCTGTTTCTTCTTAAGAACTCACAACAAAGTTCTCCCTCTATGCACTCCTTGCACTGGCTCAATGCCCACTTGGCAGAGCTTCACAGAACTCCTCAGAGCTTCTATCTGCAACTGTGTCTCTCCTACACAACCTTTCCTCCAAGGTGTTCAGCAACCTTGAGGTCTTCCTCTCGAGTTGTTGACTCCAGTTCTTGTGTCGCAGCACGTCTTTGTCTGAACCCGCAGTGTTCAGAAATGCATCCTCTGTGCATGGCTATCAAAACCCGTAGTGTTCTGTCGCACCCTCCTGGTGTGAAGCCTCAAAGACCTTCACCTGAAATCAGACACACTCCTGCAAATGCATGATAACAACATACATTCATAGCATACAATGGAACACACACAGACATTCATTCAACACAGAATACATGCAGAAAAAACTGCTTCTGTTTATATTAATAAAAATGCCTCTTTACAAAGGTGTTCCTGAGCACGGCCTATAACAAGGTCTTAGCTCTTCTCTTCTGTTCTCTACACACAAATTCTCACACAAATACAACTTCAACTTCTCTCTACAACTACTACAAAATGAGATATGAAAATTTCTTTTACCCGAGGGGGCTCTTCGAGCACTTCCCTCCAACCTACCTACCCTATTCAATTGCATTGAATGGGTTGTCTGGTCTGTTATCGGATCTAGATCTCAGCCATACAAACATTAAATTCCAATCTTATCTACAGCCTGCGCAAAGGAACAACTTCCCGGCTCAACGGACTAAGAATTTAATTACATTCAACACAGATTTAAATGAGGATTGCGCCTCTCTTCAGCATCGGATGTGTGTGCTTGATGTGGCTGGCTGACGTGGAGAGATGCTCCTGCATCATACTCCTCAACTGCAAAATTCATGAGCTCTTGCTCATGATCTTCCCATCTCAGATGTTGAAATCCTCCTGGATCCCAAATCATCCTTTGGAGTTGTTCATCTGCTCCATTCTGCTGTTGTTGTTGCTGCTGCGCTACTGCTTACTTCCTCATGTTCAGCCTCTCCTTGATGACAGTGTTTGCTGATCGGATCATCAGCTCCATGATCTCTTTGGTCACTTCATCCAGCTTCTCCCATGGCTGGCTCTACTCATGCAGTCTCCTCAGCTGCAAAGTTTTTTGGCACATGAGCAGATCATCATGATCTCCCATGCCTCCTTCATCAGCTTCCAACTTCACCTGTTGGATGTGTGCACTCTGCACTTTCACTCTTCTCTCCAGGGCTTCAACCTGTTGCCACAGATCAACAAAACAAATGGTGTCTACCTCATGTCCTTCTTCTGCTGCAAACTCCCACATTGCAGTCTCTTCAGCTTCTTGGCTAAAAATGTTGAGCCATTCCTAAGAATTCTCGTCTTCTCCTTCTGCTTCTTTTGCTGTCATCTCCAATGCTACAACTCTTTAAGCTTCTTGGCCGAAAGTAATGAGCCATTCCTTAGAATGCTCATTTTCCCCTTCATCTACTTTTGCTTGGGTAGTTTCAAACACCTGCTCCAATTCCTCCTTGACAGTCTCAGCTGACTGTTCTTTTGTTGTTGCTGCACCTACAACACAGATTTTTGCCTCCTTCTGGGAAAGTGGTAGGAATATCTTGATTCCCCCAATCATCAGAATATCTCTCAGATTCTCCTCCTTTGTCAGCTGCACGTGCTGATCCAAACTCATTTTCGAGCTCACCTGCTCTATCAGCTCCTCAGGCTGATTCCAACTCACCTCTGAGTTTATGAGACTCTCAGATAGTCCCATCTGCTTATCCCTGCCCACCTAGAAATATGGGATCTGTTCACTACCCTCCTGGCAGATTATGAGATCAACTGATCCCATCTTT
>SNQJ01S0012766.1:59004-91483 GCA_010110895.2 Picea sitchensis | reverse complement strand
CCTCAAGGGTTTGGTAATCATAAAGTGTGGTTTCTTCTATCTTGCTCTATGGATATATTTTGTGGTGATTATATTTGTAGATCTATTCAGGTTCTTAACAGTTGAGTCCATTCGATTTGATTCGATGTCAATGTCGAGTCAACTTTAGGAATAATAATTTGGTTGCATCCAGTGGAGTAGACATTCCTTAATAACTTATATAGGGTTCCAATCTGAACTCCTTTCATTAAGACCATCGCACCTTTGACCATCTTGCACGTATCCTTATAAAATAGAGTGAGAACCCCTGAATCACTCATATTTATGAAATATATAAGGTTTCTTTCCAAACCTGGAATGTGCAACACACCTGGAAGGGTTCTACTCTTCCCATCCTACAGTATTAGTGAGACTCTTCCTTGTCCGACAAATTTTGTTGTCAATTCATCCCCCAAGAATACATATCCTCCATCATATCATTCATATTCATAGAACCACTCTGTATGTGGTTTCATATGATAGGATGCTCCTAATACGATCAACTAAACATCTTGATCCGATTGTGTACTGGTCGATGCCATGTACAGATCACCTCCCTTTTCTGGGGTCAACTTTCTCTCAGTCAACTACTTCTTGTTGGATCTTGTACTGACTTGCATTAACTTCAACTTACGATCCTTTCTATAATTCCCAAATTTATCACATTTACAGGATATTCTCATCAACTGAACAAGGGATTTAGATCTACCCTTCGAATTATAATTTTTATCGGAGAATTTTCCTTTATCTCTATCTACCGGTTGACCTCTCACCATTAAAGAATCTTTGGTCAATCCTTCCATGTTCTTCCTTCTCATTTCTTATGACAGTAGATATGCAACCACGTCTTCTAGAGTTAGTGTGGTTGTATTACTCCATATATCCATGACTAAGCTATCCCAAGAGTTTGGAAAAGAGCATAATAGGCTAATACATTTATCCTTGGTGATTTTAATATCCACAGATGATAACTGGATTATAATGGTATTAAATGCATTTAAATGCTCAGTCACTGAAATACCATCACTCATTCCTAGAAGATACAATTTATTTCTAAGAAACATCTTATTTACCAGATATTTAGACTGGTACAATATCCCCAACTTCTCCCACAGTTTCTTGGCCGAATATTCACTCGAGACATTCAACAGTACCAAATCATAGTCCTTTCTCTTCTCTCGAGTTTCTCACATTCTTCCATCGAGATACCTGCTGGCATGGTGTCTGGATAGACTGCTTTCTATTGTTCTCAATCTACAAAGAGATTGATCTGGATTATTTTCGGCACGAAATGAGAGCGGAGATATAATAAATAAATGCACAGAGATATCACGTATATCCAGTAATATAATAGAAATATATCAGAGATGCAACCATAAACACAGAGATACAGTAATACACGATTTTTATTAATGAAAGAAATGTATAGAGACTGTAAAAATACAGAGTGAAAGACTCGCTAGAATGGTGGCAGCTTATCTCTGAGAAGAGATGTGACGGCTACTCGCATTAGCAAGAAGATGGTTACAATGAGGCTCGGAAGGCCCTTTTACAATAGACAGGAATGCCAAAAGTCCTAGACATCCAAAAACCTAACCCTAGGAGATGAATCACCAAAAGTCATGTGGGTCCCGTTTGGGTAAGTTGGTGCATCAACTTCCCGGGGTCATAACTTTTGCATACAATCTCCGTTTAGGCGTGTGATAGCTCGTTGGAAAGGTATAGTCGAGGAGATTCATTTTGGGGGCTCAATGATGCCTTCGGCTATCATTCAAAACCTCGATCTCGAAAAACCTTCATTTAAGCCCTCAAAATGGCCCCGAAAGTTAAAACCTGCTAAAAATAGTAAATTGCTAAAATTGCCAGAAAACAGTTTTGAGCTAGTCGGAAAAGGTGGGTGGCCCCTGATATCCACCTGGATCAGAGATCTTCAATTTAAGCCTCCAAAGATAAAAATTCTGACCATTGAATTTTTCAATCTCTATTCTTGAGTTGCTTGCCATTCTTTAACATGATCTTTAAGACTTATGTCTCTTACTGTACCTAGGGTTTAGCTCAGATCCAAGATTGTTTAAATCAAGAATTGATCAAATGATTTTTAAATCAAGCTCTGATACCACATGTCAAGAGACATGTAAATATCTAATACCACATGTCAGGAAATGAAGAACACTTCCACACTAAACCTAGTAGAAGAGAGGAAGAAATAAATCAAGAAAGTATATGACAAAGAAAACAAACATAGCACAAAGATTTTACCCTGGAAACCCAAACTGGGAAAACCAACATTCCTTGAGCATTGTTATCTCTTGTTGTCTTATTCATTTAGAATAAAAGGTTTCATGTCTAACCTTAGTCCACACCTAAGACACAATCGACATCCTACCCTCTTGCTTACACAAGAAAAACCCTGTAGATAATTTGGCTTACATCTGCATGACCAACAACCTTTATACCAATTTATCCAAAATATTGATCTAACAATTATCATTTACAACATTACAAAATGCCTTCTTTATAAAATTTACAATAGGAAAAAACTTAAAGAAAAGGCACCCAAACATGGTTACAGATCCATGTAGATCATTGGATACAAATCCTGTGAATCTCGGGATTCTGTCGTGATTATGTTACATTCGACTACCAAGTCGGATTACCAGTTGGTTACCAATCAACCTTCATTCCATCTTTATTTAGTCTTCCACGTGCCTTCATATATACCTATTGTTAGTCGACCTTGCTGTCAATATCTTCGACTTTGACTTTACCCGACTGACTACCTCGACTTTCGACTCATTGTCGATCTGCCTTGAATTCGACTTTCTTTTGATCCACCTCGACTTTGAATCTCAATCGATCCACCTCGACCTTCACTGCAAAGAATATAACAACCAAACAGTAAGAAGTCCTATGCATCAAGTATCTTACTTATACGCAGTTGGTCTCCATATTAATATATGTATTCTAGACAAGTGCAATTAGTTTGCATAGTTTTTGTTGAAGAGAGTTTTCTTTGTGCATAACACAGTTAACTCTGTTGTGTTGCTAGTTTTTCCAGAACAAAATCAAGTTAGGTGGGGACTATTACAGAGACTGTTTAGGCCGAAAACAAGCAAAGGTGAAAAGGGAGGGAATATTTTCTATCTTTTTGTTCTATTGGTGTTTGATACTTTGTTTGGTTGTTGTTTGATGGAATTTTCTTTATGCATCGTGCAAATTCTTTTGTTGTGTTTCTAGTTTTTGAAGGGGAAATTCAAGTGGGTGGGAGGCTCTTACATAAATTGTGTAATTCGATGGAATTCGAAGGTGAGTAGGGAGAGAGAGTGTGTTTTTTTGTGGTTGTATTGTTTACTTTTTTTTTAGGTTGCTTAATGTGTTTATTTGATATGTCATATGTTATTGTTTAGAGGGACAAAGTTGTTGTGCATTTGCAAGTTCCAGAAGTGACGAGTTATAAGAGTTATAATTTTGGGGTTGTGGAAATGTGTGTCAAATTGTGTCAAATCATATGCATTATATGCTATATACCAGGGAAAATTAGGTCCTAATTTTTATTTTGCATTTGCCTATTGTCAGCTTGTATTTTTCATTTTGTTTTGCAGTTGATTGATGCTATGGAGATGGTGCAGGTGAACGGCTAGGAAGCAGTGCATTATTTTTCATGTGTTGCAAATAAATTTTGTTTTTAGGTTGATGCATTGCACTGTATTACATCTATTCTCTTGTTGTTGGGGGTTCAGTTACAGTGTAATCAGATATAGTTCATAGAGAGGGACATTTTGTACTTTTCCTGGAGGATTTTTCTATGAACAGATGGCGGAATTGGGCCCATCTATGTCTTGTGAATCGCAGTAGTGGAAGATTAGTATCATTGATACAAAAATTGTTGTGCATTTTCAATGCTTGTGCGGGGAATTCATTGCAGGTGTTTTTGTGTTGTTGGCTTGTATTTTTCATCTTGTTTATCTCATAATTTTTATTTTTAAAAATATTTGAATAAACAATATATTTTGTAATAAAACAATTAATATTACATATAGTATGGAATAGATACTTTTAAATTTAACTATAAGTCCTCATCTATATAGCATTATTTTGCAGTTGATTGATGCTATGAAGATGGTGTGGGTATAAGGGTAGCGAGCACTACATTATTTTTCATGTGTTGTAGTGCAATGTTGTTTTTAGGTTTTTGAATTTGACTATGTTTCATTTGTTCTTCTTTTTTTGGGAGTTTGATTGTAGTATGGGTAGTTGTAGTAAAGAAATACAGGTATTTCACAATTTGCGCAGAGGATTTTGCTATGCGAAATTCATATCCATGCAGAGGGGGGACATATGGTTGTTGCAAAATTTTTGTCCAGCCTCAAAAGTGAGGAAGTAAAAATTATTGTGACAAGCAACGTGTTCAAATATCTCGTAGACCTAGGTTTACAACAAGGTGAAGAGCAAGATGTCAATTTGATAAAAATGTCTTTTACAAATATCGGATAGATTTCAGATAGCAATAGCGATAATAAAAACCATGGAGTATTTTACAGATAGGAAACATATTTGTGTAGTATACCTAGGGAGGTAATATGGGGTACCTAGGGAGGTACCCAATGGGAATGTGGTTATGTATTATTAGTGGAAGTCATTTAATATATGAGAATGTGGTCATTCAATGTAAGGTGGACTATGTCCACCATATTAATAAAGGCCCACTATGGTAGTTGGATGTAATAAATGTGAGAAGGCTCTCTCGAAGGTTCCTAGGAGATAGAGAGAGTTATATAAATAAGTGTAAGCAATGTAATGAATCATAGTGAATAATATTTTCATTGTAACAAGAAAGTGTTGCTTAAGGAGTGCATTCCTTCCTTAAGGAATAATATATGGTGTTACCCTACCTCAAGGGTTTTCTCTATTTCTTGTGTTAAGTATTTGGTGAATGGTTTATGGTTTATTCTTGGTCTTATTGAAGTATATTTGCAGATCTGGTATAGGTACTTAACAATTGGTATTAGAGCACTTTCCTTGGCCAAAGAAGGGAAGAATTGTTTTCTCTCTTTTTGCAAAAATTTTCTAGGAAATAAAAAGAGGGTGGCGCACTTCAGGTTCATATATGAACTTTTACGAGATAAATTTGGAAAAACAAATTGGGAATTTGAATTCATCTCGGAAAAATACCCAATTGTAAAAAAAAATCAGCCAAAATGGAGTTTGGGAAGTAAAGTTATGAGCATTTTAAATTCAACAGTTTTTCAGGGTTTTTCTATAATATGTCGTGATTTTCTGCTGTAATTTATTTTTAAACCCTAGTTTTTGTTGAATATTTTTTCCAAGAAATATGTATTTTACAGGAAAATATGATGGTCCTAGTATTGAAGAATTCTTAAAGTCCCACAAGTCAGAATGGAAAGGGCAGTGAAAATCTTTTGTAGACTGGGGTTTCAAAGGTGATGCTCTCAAATGGTGGAAATCATTTCACCATTCTGAGTGGATGTCACTTTCTGAGGAAGCACTTGAAAAATTACTTTTAGACAAGTTGTATCATACAAAGAGTAAGGTTAAAGACATCACCAAGAGTTTATTTTCATGTGGAAAATCTATATTACAAGTTCATGGTTGTATTCATAAAGAAAATGTCATTTTTTCTATTAACCCTAGTTGCAAACAAAATTATATCAATATTCAGCTGGTTAATATATTGCAAGTTCCGACAAAGAATATTCAAAGCACACAGGTTGCAGGCGAAAATGTTAAACTTTTTAAAGATTTGAAGCTCAATATGGATAAATATGTGTTGCATTCATATTTTGAGGCTCTATATATGGGTGATGAAGACATTGTTTTGGGATATCCTTGGATAAAATCAGTGGGTACCATGAATATTAATGAGCAAAATAAATTTCTAAAGATTTGGTAGAAGAAAAAGAAAATTTCATTGCAATATGTTTCTCTTAGTAAGAAAGATGGGCCCATGGAAGCTAGCAAAGAAGTTATTGTTGAGTCTGAAGTTGAATCAGAGGTAGAGTCTATAGAAGGAGATGAAGCAAAACTACAGGAATGACATAATCATGAAGCTAAGGAGGTCATTGACTCAAAGGCACAAAGTGTTGCAAATTTGAAGAAAAAAGAAAAAATACCTACAATTGTTGTATATTTCCATCCACATCATATAGAGACACAATAGTCATCAAGGAAAGGGTGTGTGCATCAACACATTTATGCACCAGTAGGACACCAGACATGAAGCCAATAAAGAGGTGCATGGAGGACTACTGGAACTACGAGAAGAGCTCAAGCTATAGAAACAATCCCATGGCAACCCCAAAATGATGCAGGAATATCAAGGTGGCAAGGCAACAGATAGACATCATGTTCGACTTCCATTGGGATGGATGGATGGTTGTACTTGGTACCAATTGGATACATTGCTTAGCCGATCATATTCTATAGTTTCTTCTCATGTTTTGAGGATGAAACATGTGAAGGGGGATGGAATGTAGTATACCTAGGGAGGTAATATGGAGTACCTAGGGAGGTACCCAATGGGAATGTGGTTATGTATTATTAGTGGAAGTCATTTAATATATGAGAATGTGGTCATTCAATGTAAGGTGGACAAGGTCCACCATATTAGTAAAGGCCCACTATGGTAGTTGGATGTATTAAATGTGAGCAGGCTCTCTAGAAGGTTCCTAGGAGATAGAGAGAGTTATATAAAGAAGTGTAGGCAATGTAATGAAGCATAGTGAAGAATATTGTCATTGTAACATGCAAGTGTTGCTTGAGGAGTGCATTCCTTCCTTAAGGAATAATATATGGTGTTACCCTACCTCAAGGGTTTTCTTTATTTCTTATGTTCAGTATTTGGTGAATGGTTTATGGTTTATTATTGGTCTTATTGAAGTATATTTACAGATCTAGTATAGGTACTTAATAATTTGATTGGGACTATTTCTAGATGTGTGACATTTTCTCTTAAATAAGAGAAAATAAATTTATTATAAATCACTAATATAATTTTCAAATTACGTCCCTTGTCACAATAACGGATGCAAAAATATTGGAAATGGTGAGGTGCGGGAGGGTGACCTGTGAAGGTTGTCAACACAAGGCATAAAAATAGATTGTCTTAAGTACACCAAGTATAGAAGTATGAGGTGGATGAGGATTGTAGACTTTGGACCCTTTTACTAATTATTTATGCAACTTATGGTCTAAGTTAGGGAGTAGTGAATTTGTTTGCATGTCTTGTAGTGAATTTTTGTTTTTAGGTTGGTGCATTGGACTATGTTTCATCTGTTCTTCTTTTGTTGGGGATTGGATTGTAGTATAAGTATATATAGTTTGGAAAGATGGGAATTTTGTTGTTTTCCCAAAGGCTTTTTCTATGGATATATGGCGAGAGTCTATTCGACCATGTGTTGGAAATGCTAAGGTGCGGGAGAGTGTCATGTGCAGGTTCTCCGCACAAGGATTATAAACAGATAGCCTTAAGTACGCGAAGTATAGTTGATCCATATTTATAAATGGAACAAAATGAAATATAGATGTATAAAAAAGAAACATACAGAGATACAATGAAACTTGACTTTTATTAATAAAGAGAACATGTTGAAATTGTAAAATGCAGAATGAAACTGTAAAATGCAGAATGAAACAAACTTGCTCGAATGGTGGCAACTTATCTCTGAGAAGAGATGTGACAGCTATGCACATTCGCAAGAAGATGAATACAATGAGGCTCCAAAGTTCCTTTTAACATAAAACATAAAATATAAAACCTTAAACATCCAAAACCCTAACCCTGAGGGATGAAACACCAAAACATTTGTGAACCCAAATGGGGGTAGTTGATATGTCAACTTCTCGAGGGTGTAACTTTTGTATACGATCTATGTTTGGGGTGCTCAATACACCATTGGAAAGGTCTAGCCGAGGAGTACACATTTAATTCCTCTTATAATCTACCTTTGAGATCATTATAGGCATTACTTAGGCAAAAAAACATCATTTAGGGCCTCAAAACGACCCCGGAAGTTTGGGACCCGAAAAAATGTAAAAACTGCCAAAATGGAAAATTGTTCTTTGAGCTAGTGGAATAGGTGGGTGGCCACGAATATACACCTGGATCACTCCTCCGCCCTTAGGAATAAATGGTCTCCATTGCGTTGAGCGCCCCCATCAGCATGGATAATTTTAAGGATGGAAATTTATATTAAAATGTAGAAACCTAGGCTAATCTTACTAGTCCTTAATATGCAAAGTGTAAAATGTTTAGCGATACTTTTGTAAAAATATTCGAATTTCTAAGGTTTTTATATAGTTTCTATAAAATTTTGGTGATTTTTAAGGTAAAACTTTTTTATTCTATGGAATTTGGGCAAATCGGTTTTAGAAAAAATGGAAATTGGCGAATCTTTTTTGGGGAAAAAACATGGAAAATTAGCCCATTTGCGAAATTTAGCCCCTAAAATAATCTATGCCCATCAGATGGGGAAAATTCTGTTGAACTTGGCCCTGGGTGAGCCACTTGAATTGATATAGGAGTTTCCTTGATTTGACAACACGATAAAGTTGGATCCTTTGTTGGAGAGTGACCTTAATCTGATTTTCCATGATATGATCAATGGATGCATGTTTCATGTAGTCATGGTTGATATATGTCGTTGTCAACTGCTTTGCGATCTTTGATGTGTCCAATATGGATGAAGGAGGTCCACATTGAACACTGGGTGCAGGATAGTTTTTTGTGATCACTTGATTTTTTTTTAGACCTGACCAAAGTGCCCTAATTGCACTATTTTCATATATTAATAAAATCCACTCAAAACCCTAATTAATCTATGTTATGATCCAACTTCTTAATGTACCCCTTCTTTCTCTTTTTCATCCAAGATCCTTTAGGATGGACTTCCTATCCTTATTCATAGAGAACTCCATCCTACTACCTGTCCATTTGATGGCTCTCTTTAGGTTGTCTCATCTATCTCTTTCTCCTCCACTCTCAACTTGATATTCTTAGGGTAACACCTACTTTCCTTGATTTATTACACCCTTCCATTTTTTTATTCTCCTAATCATAACATCTCATGCCTTTATTGTCTATTTCTCTTCTTTATGTTATCCTTAAGATGCATAGGGAAAGGTTTTCCTCTCTTCCTTGTCTTATCTTTTCTCTTATTTACCACCTATTTCCTTGATCCTTTCATATTTTATTGTCTCCCTTTAGTTCACTTTCTTGACTTGGGCCCAATTCAAGATTAATTTCCTCAGTTGAGACTAGTCACCACTCCCCTTGCTATCTTCCCTGAGATGTTATCTTTGATAGTTCCATCATGTAGCATATAGCTATAAGGTCACCTTCATTTCCATGAAATTATCTTCCTCTCAACGCTCTCCTCCTACCTTCAATGGTGCTTCATTAACATTGTTTCCTTGTGTTCCTTTGATATCCTCATGCCTTCAATGGTGCCATTCTAGAATCAATGGCACATGCCCTCACTAATGTCACCTTACAATTATTAGTTCCTTCAATGGTTCCTTTCCAAAATTTTGATAATATCACCTCACCATCATCAGTTCATTTGATGGTTCCTTTTAACATCATCCTTCAAGTCTTCATTGATGTCAGCTCACCATAATTCCACCTTTAATGACCTCACTAGTTGTAGGCTAGCATTTCCAACTTTCACCCTCCCTCATAATAGTTGTTTCCTCTAACCAATGTTTCCTTTAGTAGTTCAACCCTAGTGTGGTATCCTCTCACCTCTTGTCTCGTCTCTCTTTCACCTTTGCTTGATTTTCTCTCTCTCATGGTAATTGTTGTCACTATCCCTTCCCTACTTAAGGAAAGTTGTTAAACCTTTTTTTTAGGAACCTAGATTTCTTGGGTACTGAGATCACCATGTTTACACCTCTTATGTCTTGGCTATATTTTATCACTAACCACTACAATTAGGTAAGTACATGTATTTTCCTCTTACTCTCACTCTCATGTTTTCTTTCTGACATCTCCTTCATAATACAACTATTGTATTACTTTCATGATAATTAGACTTCTGCGCATTAATTTCATAGTCTAGTTGTTATCTTACTCTTGTAGTAATTATTATTACTCATATTTTGTTTTATATTCTAACAGCTATTTCTATTACGTAGTATTTATATTTATATAACTCTAATTTAACAGTTTAGATGACACTATGATTTCATAGTAGTTGAACCTATTTTTATCCCATCCTAACATTATTTTCTTGGCATCCATTTCATTACTTCTTGATATTTTTCTTCCTTTCTTACATATGGTTGATGTCATACAACTTCCTACATATGTGTGCTAGAGATATTCTCTCTAGAACTAATTCTCATGGCATATGATCACATGCACACAATGAGTTGGTGAACTGGAAAATAGATGACTACCCCTTCAAAGTCAAGACAATTAACTTATGTTATGAACACTAGTAGGATCCCTCCATGCATAATTTATTTTCAAATGTTAGTGCCTCCATTTTCGCTTTATCTTATATCCCCTTGTTTCTTTATTCTCTTTTATTTCCACTCACCATTGTTCCCATCTTATGGGTAACAAATTTTTCAAGGGGGGATTATTTAGTGTATGGATTTCTCACTCTAGTGCTCACATACACTTACCCATTTGGATAATAGGAGTATGAACTACTTCTATGGGATTGTTGTATCTAAGCCCCCCGATGATGACATCAATACTTCTCTATTGTACTTATGTGTTGGATCACCTTCCTTGAGTCCCCCTTACCTTAGCTTAGATCTATAACATATTAGTGATGTATAGTAATTAGGTAGGGCCCTCATTAACCTTTTCTCTCCAACTTTGGCCTTTGGTTGCTGGTTTGGATCACTTTGACCCTTCATAGCACTCATTTTGTGTATCTGCTTACTCTATGGATATGATTTGGGGTGTAAATGCCTAATTGGTTCCATAGTTACTTGGGATTGTTGTATCTAAACCACCTGATGATGACATCAATACTTCTCTATTGTCCTTATGTGTTGGATCACCTTCCTTGAGTCCCCCTTACATTAGCTTAGATCTACAACATCTTAGTGATGTATAATGATTAGGTAGGGCCCTCGATAACATTTTCTCTCCAACTTTGGCCTTCGGTTGTTGGATTGGATCACTTTGACCCTTCATAGCACTCATTTTGTGTATCTCCTTACTCTCTGGATCTGATTTGGGGTGTAAATGATTAATTGGGTCCATAGTTACTTGGGATGCTTCATTACTAGTCCCTGACAAAACAATTCCATTTTATTTTTCTATTTAAGGAGTTAAATAATTCAAACCTTCCTTAAACTTTCTTAGTCTCAAGGCACTAAGTGAACTATGACTTACCTGGCAATATTGCAACTATGTATCGCAACACTTGGAATAGAGAGAATGTACTTGGGGAATTTCTCATTGTATGACCTCATAGACTCATAGTGTATGGTCAAATAATGTGGTTTGGTATAGTTCATTCTCTCTAATAGTTAGTCTAACCTTCACTAATGGGTTCAGTTCATTCCCTTATGTATTTAACTACTCCATTCCTTTTTTTCAGTGCTCTCTTGAACTTTTCTAATCTTCTACCTTTGAAACCTTATCTTGTAGGTACAAAATCTAATTGGTGTCAAATATTGATCTAGCTTCCTAACTCTTATTCCACGCCATCAATAAACTTGTTAAATGTCTTCTCCAACACCTCTATAGGAATATCTTGTTATTATCTTGGTTCCAACCTTGAAGGCTTATTGCTTCATGCTAGGGCATATTCATAGGATTTTTCCTCTCATACCTTTTATAATTAAAATCCTCCATCTCAAGGGAGGTTCTAAAGAGATGAAAAATGATATATCAACCCTTGTGAAGGAAAAGGGTCACCATTCAACACCTCATTGTTGCATTATTTTGTATGGTAGATATAGTGTTATATATTGTATTATATTAGAGATCTGGTACAAATCTATTTTTCAACGAGATTGAGTTGTGTGTGCAAGTTTGTTTACATGGAAAATTTTAAGAACCCCCCCTAAATTTCTATGTATAATATATGGGTGAATCCTCATGAGACATGGGAGAGTGTGAAGGATATTTTATCAATAACAATATGCATATATAAGTTTTTGGAGAATCTTTCACCAAATTATATAATCTTGTAAAATTTGGGCGAATCTTTCATGGAATTATAAAATCTTGTGAAAATGTGGTGAATTTTCACATAATTATAAAACCTTTTAAAAGTCTTGGTGAATATTTTAAAATTCTATCAATTTAAATAAATTTGAATCAATGTTCGATCTTGGGAGTATTCCAAGAAAATATGGTACCGAAACACCGTGTTGAAACATGTTGCACGCATGAAGAACACTATGTAGAATTAATAAGATTGTTCAATGAATGCAGATATGTTGGTGCTAAAACACCATGCTGAAACACTATGCTGAAACATGCACGAAGAAGACTATGTTAATATACTCAAGTGAGACATTATTGGGTGATAAAATTGCCCCTTTTCCCTTATCATTTCTATGCCATTTTCATCTCATTCTCTTGTATTAATTAATCCCTATTGTTTACATTTCCTATGAGAACATCAATCCCAGAGAAGGTACAATTCATTATCATTCAACATTGTGTTATATTAAATCTTAATTCATACTTTAGTTGTAAACTAGGATGATGTTTCCTTAGTCCTGATTCCTAATTTGAGTAATTACACAGTCATACCTGTAAACCACGAAGATGTATATATATGAAAATATGTTGGTGCTAAAACACTTGGATTAGGATGTGTTAGCTCTCTGTAAACTTTATTTGGCTGAGAAACTAATGACATAGGAAACCTACAAACCAACTTTGAGACCTGAAACTAGCCTTTCATACCTGGAGAGGGATCTCTCTTGAGACTTCATCTCGGTACATGATATGGATTTAAGCTGTCGGCTAGATTTAACACCTTTAAGAAATAATTTTATGGTTCTATTGGTGAAAGAGAGTAATACCTTGGGCTATGGAGTCGATTTAAGAAAACGATAGAAACAAATGACTTCGCGACTGAAATTGATAGGATAAAGGCTAAGTAAGCAACAATCTTCAATTAAAATTTTTGTGTGTGGCAAGGGGAAAAATACATGAAGAAACTTGGAGCATCGCAGAGGATGAATTCGGAGTTAACTTAAAGGAAACATGGTTTGTCTAAATGGCGTGAATCTAGAGCGTTGCACGGTGAATTCTAGGTTCGAAATTACATTCTGATTCAGACATAAATAGATATGAATAAAAGAATACAAGAAGTACATACACAAAGCAAGGAAACAATACATCCAACTGCTATAATTATAATCTTTTCATCAAAGATTCAGGACCTTTGCATTAAATTTTGATCGAGCTCAAAGCTACATTCAATATACATTGTCTACACTATTTTTTCCAACCAACACGACTTACATTGAAAGGATAAAATATATAGGAGAGGGTGTCGCTTGGGTTGCCCTGCTCTCTAGCTACTATCCCTAGAAATTAGGAAACTGCATGTTCTCTGTTAGATGACCCTTTGTATGATGCTTTTCCAAAAATAGAAACCAAATGTATTCGGTCACATCATAACCCCTCATCATTGCCATGACGGTTCGGTTATCGGCAAGTTCTCATCATGGGATATTGATGTGTTGATGTCTTCCTTTTATAGGGTATCTGAACGATCAAGTTCTTTGTCAAACTCCCGCAATCTACTGTAACAACCTTGATTTCTGCCACATGATCATTTGCTGGAGTGCATATGTGGCGAGTGAAAGTGGACTATTGCAGTCATTACCAAAATGAAAACATCGTTTGAAGGGTGACACCTTCCTCAAAACTGTCCAAATCCGTGCCACGTTTGATAATACAAGAATGAACTCAGTTAATCATGCTTCTTTTGTGTGTTGGCGAGAGCCACATAGAATTTATCCTCGACCGCTTCACATTCCTTTCTTCTGACATCCTTTATGTTCCACACATGTTTATGATTGTATCATGCACTTCCCTGACCTATCTCTTGAGCCATGTCACATTTCCTTCGTGGCCTTGTGATGCTGACACTTCAAGGGTCTTCGCTGCTAAATGTTGTCTTAGTTCCATGTTTTCTTGGTAAATCTTGGCGATAGTGAGCTACGCTTGCTTCAACTATTGAGACAACTCAAAAACCTCTATGACTTTGATAGATGTCCTCCTCGTTCTTCTCTAGCTTTCTCGACTTGTACCTTCGACAGGCTCCAGCCAAATGGTGTGCATGAGAAATTCTTCGATAGCTGACTTTGAGCATGGTTCGCTTGGGACTCGAGCTTCCCTAGCTTCCTTGTTCTTCCTTGGCCTGCCCCTTCTCCAGGGTATTTTCTGTTGGGGGGATAAGGCTTCCAACATCTATCCTTCCTACGTAATATTTCCCGCTCCAGCCTCTGCGCGGTGTGATGTTATCCTTTCCGCGAGTGGAGGGAAATATCCCTTTGGATCCTTGGAGATGCCTGCTGCGAGAAAAATCAAATCCTAGTTTCTTCCCAATCGTATTAAATCCTCAACTACCAGTAATTTAATCAACAAGACATGAGAGAGTTTCCTTTTTGGCTGATCTGCTTCAACTCGGGCGTTGTCTGCTATCTCTCAGAGGTTCTGGTGTAAGAAAAAGGGTAGATTCAATGGTCTCCTTCTTGTGAAGTGCATCAACAGTATAATGTGATGCGAATGTATCCTTTCAAACCTTACCTCATAGGTGAAATACTTCCTAACTACTCCAAGAAGTTTCTGAAAAGGTTCTTGCATCAAAAGTTTGTGTCTTCTTTGCAAATCTCCTAACTCCTGATTTTGCTATAGTCTTTCGTAGGGTCACTCTGTCTTCTACTGTGACAACACCTCCTCTAGTGATAATAGTTCCTCTATGGTCCTCTCCATGAGGTTTAGTGTATATCAATTTCACTTGCGAGTTCTTTTGAGGTCCTTGTCTCTCCTGAAGCTTAGCTAGCAGCATAGGACAATCTTCTATAACATGTTCGAATGAACTGCAGTAGCTGCAAGTAGTACAAGGGTTCTAACAGTCCCTTGCTAAGTGTCCCAATTACTCATAGTTATAACATATGATCTTTCCTCATCCTCGACCCATACCTCCTCCTCATCCTCTTCCTTTGAATCCACCACAAGGGTTGAAGTTTCCTCTACCTGGAGAATTATACTATGTAGTGTTTCCTTCTTGTTGTACTTTTCCTTGAATTTTGTATATATCCCTTGAAATTTTGTGCATGAGGTCATAAGCCCTAAAATCCCTATCATCATGCCCCATGGACTTACAAAACATGCAATACAAATTTTTGGGTGTCTGAACATATTTTTTAATGTAATAGCACTCACCTGGGCGATTTCTATTTCTGCATACCTTGCAGCAGGGTAGGGTAACTTGCTTCAAAGGGATCAGATCTCTAGAGGCCAAGTATTCATGAAATAGGGGACAATGCTCATTGTCATGGACTTATGATTTGCATCTAACACACCAGATGTCTTCTCTTTTATCTCTTCCCTTGTCTTTCTTCATATCTTCAACCTGCAGAGACAAACTAGTTAGCTAACTCAAGATTTGACTCATACCTAAGCTGGATTCTCCCATAGGGATGATTCTAACTTCATGGCAATCTCTAGCGCCTCATCCTATGAAGAAATATTTTGTTGCATCAGAGGAACTCTGATGTGTGGTAAGAGGGAAACAATGAACCATTCCTTGTTCTGCTCATATGGGATTTGAAAACTCAGATGGTCTTTCAAAGTCTTAAATATCTGATCGAAATCCCACACAGGTTCAACTATTTTCTGCTTGATTTATTTTAGTTCTGTAATGCCCTGTGATTCTGACTTAGGTTTCTTGAATTCAGCAATTAGCAAAGTCTTAATGACATTCAACGGTTTAGGTGTATCTCCTTGAACAAATTTCATGTACCAGCTCAATGTGCGATCTCTTAGGGTAGTACTGAATTGAGCTCGTTTGACAGCTTCATCGGTAATATTCTTAATCCTCCACATGGATTCACAGAGAAACCAGTGTTTTTCAGGGTCTTCAGATCCATCTCCTCTAAAGGTGGGTAACCTCATCTCCTCTTCCATAGATATTCCTAGGTTTCCTGACTGGGTATGTGGTGGACTATCACTGATAGTTCTCTGAATGCTCTAGTGACTCTGATTACTCTTATTGCTTAACGTTGTTGAATCAACAAGAGGAATAATAGTACTTACTTCAATAGTTTGTGCAGTTCCTGAAGTTTCTGGATTTTCCCAGCGAGGTTCCTCACCTTTCCCTTCCTCTTCCCTAGTAGTTTCTGGATGCTCTTCGTTCGTCAGATATGTCTCTTCTCTGTTGTAGAAGCCCTTGTCCCTGTGATTCTCCTTAAACAGATTTGCAAGAGGAACTTCTGTGAATTCTCTCCCACTACGCGTATGTCCAACCTTTGTTTCTCTTTCGTTGTTCGAGTTATTGAACATTAGCCTTTTCGAATCCGACCAACTACTATATCTTCAAGATGTTATTCTCATGTAATAGCGTCTTGATTCTCAACTTTAGAAAGTGTAAAATTTTTCCTCTGGGTCCCTTGAAGAAATATCTCTCGGCTTGGCTATATGATTCTACTTTGTTAACAACAAACTCGATGTTGTACTCTCCAATGGTTCTATCAAACCAGTGATCTACTTCTTGTGACATAGATTTATCGACTCTCTTGACCTTCTGGATCAATGTCGACGTCCAAACCACAAGAGGTCTAGATATGATCTCAAACTAGGTATCTGCTAACCTAGATAACCATTCATATATCTCCTGATGGATTCCTCCAAATAAAATCTTGTGTATATCGATCAAGATATATCTTCCTAACCAATCCTCTATACTAAGATTAGGGTTCTTGTTCTGGGCTTCAATGAATTCCTTTTCTTTATCTTCTATCCACTTATGAATCTATGTCTTTGATGGAAACCACCTTGAAATTACCTCAAGAAGATTCATGTCTCGGCAACGGAACCATCTGTTGGCATAGGGGCAGACCCAGGGTTTATCTTCAAGAGCAAACCAACAAGCCCTAACTATTGGCCCTTTCGGCAACACCTGTGAGGCAGATGCAGTCTCACCCGAATAAGCTATGGGAGGGTTGTAGGACAGAGATATCTACAACCAAAGGGAATATCAAGTGGATCGAATACAAGAATAACACAAAATTCAGATATCACTTACCATCTTAGATCTACTCCGTACAACTATCTATCAGATCTAAAATAGTAATGTAATAGCAGTATATCAAAGGACAAAGAATAGAGCATCAATCACACACAACACAAGATATAAGTGGTTCACCCTCTCTCTAGCACTATGTCCACATAACTGTGCTTTATAATATATTAAGATGAAGCATACAATTCTTTTCTACACTCTCAGCTAGTAGATCTTCTTTCTTCTCCTCTTTGTCTCTCCCCTTCCTGCACACCCAGCTGCAGGAATGATCTCCGCACCCAACCGAAGATCTTACAATACCAGAAGGCTCTTACACTTAACACTTCTCTCTAACACAACAATAATCACGCATGCCAATAACAAAGCTAGAACGAACCCCCTTCCCTCATCTAGGTTCTTATTTATACATTACAATAGCTTAACGACATTCTTAGGTAGATACCTGAGTGTCAAAACCCTAGGTGTCTAAAACCCTAGGTCAAATTGACCCGCGTTTTTAGGGCTTCACCAGCCTGTCTTTCCTTCCTTCTCACGCGGTGCTTTAAAGCATCCAACAGTGGATTTTTTTGCTTGTTGAGTTTTCCACGATCCTTCTTCCTTGTTGATATTTCATCCTTGATCTCCTCGTCCAATGGATTTCTTTCTCTTACTTCACTCCGTCTTTTCTGCTCTTTTGCTCACTTCGACCCAGTAATAGTCACTGTGTCTTCCACGCAGTTTGAATTTTTCCTTTTCTACCTTAATATTCTCTTCCATACCCAAGGGGCAACAATGCAGATCTGAACCATCAGTTCAGACAATATCTTCAAGATCGCGAGATCTACGATCCCATAGTTTTTCGGGGACAGGAGTTGTGTGGACTTTAAAACATTGAGGGCAGGCTGAGATCCAGACCATAGTTTTTCCAAGAGGACATGTGGAGGTTCGAGGAGAATTTTAGGCCGAAAAGAATTTTGATCCCAAAATGTTATTGACCGCGCCCGATATCGCGTGGTCACAAGGAGGCACCACCCAAGGTCATATCAAGATGGGGCTCATCATAAAAAGAGATAATGCTTAGTACTTTGAGATTTTGTAGTAGAGAAAAAGGGAAGGTCGCGGGTGTTATCAGACCTTCACCAAGAAGCCGAAAGGCCCTGTGTTTAGATACAGAAGGGAACCATTAAGGTTCTAGAGAGTCACTGGACTCAATAATTATAGATCCTTGACCGAGAGGTCGTGTAGCCCTATGGGCGAGTAGGGGGTTGCATCAGGTGGTATCAGATTTGATATTGATTTTGTTTGCAAACAACAGACAAAGGAGAAAGGAGACGAATTGATATCATTTGTGGTATCAAGAAAATTTGATTTATGTTTGTAGGTGACACAGTGGAATCATGCCACCCAGAAGGCGTAGAGAGAATGAAGAAATGGAAGAAGAAATGAGGTGAATCTGAATGAGACTAGACACCATGGAAACAATGTAGAGGAGAGAACTAGACGCTGGAGATATCGGTGAAGCTGAGGGCGAAGAAGAAGAGGTCGAGGAAAATGTAGCAGAGGATGCTGCACAAGATCGCTTAATAAAATTTGTTTCAAAGATAGGATCCAGACAAAGAATAGAGGTACCAATGTATGAAGGCGATTTAGAAGTTGACGAATTGTTGGATTGGGTACGTGCTATGTACAAATACTTGGATTATGAAGATGTCGAAGAAGACAAGTTGGTGAAGCATGCAGTGAAAAGACTGAAGGGTCATGTAGCGCTATGGTGGGATGAACTGCATGCCAAACGCAGGAGCAATGGTAAGTAGAAAATGAAAAGATGGGATAGGATGGTAACTAAGTTGAAAGCCAAATTTATCCCAAAGGACTATCAAATCAATTTTTTCAGGAGATTGCAGAACCTGAGACAAAATAGCTTATCAGTGAATGAGTACACTGAGGAATTTCACAAACTGAACATCAGGGATGGACAGAAAGAGAATGAAGATGAAAATACATCCAGATACATCAATGGGATGAGATATGAAATACAAGAGGAGATCAACATGATGTCTATTAGTAAAGTTGATGAGGCTTATCAAGCAGCCTTGAAATCTAAAGAAAAAATTTCCAGGAAACAAAGCAAACGAAGCAGAGGAGGAAATTCAAGAAGAGGTAAGGGAACCAATAGAGAAAAGTTCCAGAAGATGAAGCATGAAGCTGAAAAAAAACATAGTCACCATGAGAAAGGTGGAAGATCTAGAGAAGGACAACATGGAGGAAGAATTTATTTTTCCAAAGGAAGAGGAAGAGGAAGAGGAAGAGGAGGCGTAGTTAAATGTTATACCTGTGGAAAACCAGGGCACAAATCTTGGGAATGTCTTGAGAGAAAGAATGAAGGAGGAGGTGAAGCACACATTGTTGAAGCACATAAGCATGTGGAATCAGAAGCAGTAGAAGGAGGGAATAACCTCATGATGAGGAAGATTCTTCTTAAACCAGAGAAGGAACCAGGGGAACCAGTTCAATGAACAAGTCTGTTCATAATTGCTTGCAAGGAGAAAGACATAGTTTGCAAGATAATCATAGAGAATGGGAGCACTAACAATCTAATATCCACAGATATGGTGGAGAAGCTGGAGTTGAACACAACTGCACATCCAAACCCATACAAGGTATCATGGTTGCATAAAGGACATCAAGCAATGGTAAGTTAACAATGCCAAGTTGAATTTAAAATAGTAGGTTATAGGGATGAAATATTATGTGATGTAATTCCTATGGATGTCTATCATATTTTATTGGGGAGACCATGGCAGTTTGACAAAAAAGTTATTCATGATGGAAGAAAGAATACTTATACCCTAGAAAAGAATGGTAGAACACATATGTTGTTACCAATAGAATACAAAGAGAAAAAGAGGGAATCTATTTCGAGTATACTTCTCATGAATGGGAAAGAACTCTTGAATGAAGTCAAGAAGGAGAAATAAATGAAATTTGTTGTAGTGAGGAAGCCTAGAGTTATCCTTAAAAATACTTTTGTGGAATATTTGCCTAAAGAAATACAAGAACTGTTAGAAAACTTTGTTGACATAGTAGTGGATGAGTTACCTCACTCATTTCCACCCATTAGGAACATAAGCCATTACATTGACCTTATTCCAAGAGATAGTTTACCAAAAAAAGTAGCTTATAGGTTTACACCTAGAGAGAATGAGGAATTCAAAAATAAATTCCAAGAGTTGTTGGATAAATTTTTAGTTAAGGAATCATAAGCCTATGCGCAGTACCAATTGTGTTAAGTCCAAAGAAGGATGGAGGATGGAGAATGTGTACAGATTCTAGAGCCATCAACAAGATAACCATCAGGTATAGATTTCCTTTACCGAGGATGGATGATTTGATGGATTGTTTGAGTGGAGCAATCTATTTTTCCAAGATAGACTTGAAGAGTGGATATCATCAAATAAGAATGAGAGAGGGAGATGAATGGAAAACAACGTTCAAGACAAATGAAGGATTGTTTGAATGGATGGTCATGCCATTTGGGTTGACAAATGCACCAAGGACATTTATGAGATTGATGAATGAAGTATTGAAAGAATTCATAGGAAAAAATTTCATAGTATATATGGATGACATACTAATATTCAGTAAGACAAAGAGAGAACACTTAAGACATCTGACAGCAGTAATGGAAAATTTGCAGTAGGAAAAATTGTTGATAAATATGAAGAAAAGTTCATTTATGAAGACAGAACTCATGTATTTGGGTTTTGTGATCCTTCAAATGAATTGAAGATGGATCTTGAAAAGGTGAGAGCAATCAAAGAAAGGCCATCGCCAAGCAGCATATTCGAGGTAAGAAGTTTTTATGGGTTAGCAAGATTTTATAGAAAGTTTATCAGAAATTCGAGTGGTATGTGTGCACCCATGTTGGACATTGTGAAGAAGAAACACAAGTCTTTTAAATGGACAAGGGAACTTGAAAAAAGCTTCAAAGTGTTGAAGGAGAAGATTACAGAACAACCAATTTTGGTTTTACCAGATTTTGGAAAAACATTTCAAGTGAGATGTGATGCAAGTGGATTAGCTATTGGAGCAGTCTTGAGTGAGGATAATAGGCTAGTTGCTTATTTCAGTGATAAGCTGAATGACGCCAAGTAGAATTATTCCACATATGACAAAGAATTTTATGTAGTGATTCAAGATTTGAAGAAGTGGAGACATTATCTAATTCCTAAAGAATTTGTCTTGTACAATGATAATAAAGCTTTGCAATTTATTATTAGGCAAGAAAATTTGAATCAAAAACATGCAAAATGGGTAGAATTTATGAAAAAAATTACTTTTGTTATCAAGAACATTGTTGGAACTGCTAACAAAGTTGCAGATGATTTGAGCAGGAGGAGTTTGATTGTATAGGAATTCCAAGTGGAGACCTTAGGGTTTGAACACCTTAAGGAGATGTATAGAGAAGATGCAGATTTTAAGGAAGCTAATGAGGCATGCAAGAATTCTTTGTTGGGAGACAGAAACCCATGGACTGAATATTTGATCGGGAAGCCAACTATGAATACTGAAATGCTCAATGAGATATAACGTTCTGAAAGAGAAACACAACGGAGGATTAGATGGACATTTTGGTCACAATAAGACATTTGCACAGATGATCAATTCGTATTATTGGGCACGCATGAGAGCATAGGTGAAAAGGTTTGTGAACAAATGCAGAATTTGTCAATATGAAAAAGGAAGAAAACAAAACACTGGTTTGTATCATCCATTACCAATTTCAGAGAGGTCGTGGGATGCAATCAGTATGGATTTTGTTTTGGGATTGCCTAGAACTCAAAAATGGAGCGATTCTGTATTTTTTGTGGTGGACATATTTTAAAAAATGGCACATTTCATACCATGCCATAATACAAATGAAGCTACACACATAGCCAATTTGTTTTTCAGATAAGTAGTGAGACTACATGGATTGTTGAGGAGCATAGTCTCAGACAAGGACACCAAATTTGTAGGACACTTTTGGAGGACACTATGGAAAAGGATGGGGACGAACTTATCCTTTAGTTCAGCATATCACCCTCAGACAGATGGACATACTGAAGTAGTGAACAAAAGTCTAGGAAAATTGTTGAGAAGTTCAGTCATTGAGAAAGGTCAACAATGGGATCAGATTCTGGCACAAGAAAAAATTTCATTCAACAATTCAGTGGCTAGGATCACAGGAAAAAGTTCATTTGAAATTGTGTATGGTATACATCCAAGAGGGATTACAGAGTTGAGATATATGAATCAATATGAGTTCAGAAGTGCTGGAGTAGAGGATTTTGCAGCAGAAATGCAGAAACTCCATGATAGAGTTAGAGAGCAGCTACATAACAACAGCCAAAACTACAAGAGTTGAGTTGATCAAAAGAGGAGAGAAGTTCAATTCAAAGTTGGAGATGAAGTTTTAGCTTATTTGAGAAAAGAAAGGTTTCCAAGAGGAACGTACAACAAGTTAAAGATGAAGAATATAGGACCATGCAGGATTCTCAGAAAATTCGCAGCCAATGCTTACGAAATTGAGTTTCCAGACAATGTTGGGATATCACCGATATTCAATTTTGTAGACCTATATGCTTACAGGAGAGATGAGGCAGAAGAATCAGATGATCAGAAAGAAGTCCAGTGGGAAGAACAATTGCCCACAGCAGAAAAACCTCAGATGGAGAAAATCATTGAATAGAGAGATGGAAAGAAGACCATGAGGAAGACATATCTTGAATACTTAGTGAAGTGGAAAGATCATCCAATGGAAGATGCAAGTTGGATCACAGAACTTGATATTTTGAAGCATGTAAATATAGTGCAGAAGCTCATAGACAGGAGTCCATGAAAATTTTAACTAGAGGAGTATGCTGCAGGAGCATCGCCTCCAAAGTCAAAACGCAAGCGTGGAGGCAAAGGAGCAACATCTCAGCATGATAGAGTTTCAAATCAGAAATTAACTCATAATTAAATTGAGTTGTTGAGATATTTTTGAAAGCAACATTTTTAAATATGTCGTGTTTGTAAAGTCGTGAAGGACTATAAGGGGTTGCAGATATTGAGTGTTGACTCTTATCTAGCAAAAAATGTTAGTTATTGTAATAGGAAAAAGTAGGTAACCACTAAGAGTTTGATAGGATAGGTTGCATACAGGATGATGAGATCTCGTGGAGCCATTCCTTAGATAGTTTTTTTTTGCATTGTAAAAGTAGCGTGAGATTATGAGATTAGGAGATTATGAGATAGAGATCAGAGAGATCAACAGAACAGAGTAGAGTAGAAGAAATACTATGTAACTTTTTTTCATGAATGAATAGAACAGAAAGAATTGTCCCAAATCCATGGATTGTGTACATCTTAATGTGTGATTGAATGAATGCTACATTTTGTATGTTTTATTTAGTTTATTTCATTCATGTATGATTGTTCGAGAGGTTGATTGTATGAGTTCATGATGAAACTGGATGATTTTCAATTGTTTCTCTTCTCACACTCGCATGCAAGGTGTGCATCTAGAACGCAAAGAGTCCACCGATTGAGTCTCAGAGTGACTCGGAGAAGTTCTGGGAGAACAAAGGAAACTTAGACCAGGTGCAAGGTATGCACAACGTCAAAGAGCGACCAAGCATCGAAGAACTCGAAATAGAGGAATGTTAGGTGGGTGAGAAGAATTTCTTTCCAAGAAATCCTACAATATAAGTTATCGAAATCTTGAGAATACAAGGTGTATGTGGGGAATCAAAATACTTTTAAGGACAATGCTCATAAGGGATAACACTTTCATAAGTGGTGACAAGATTCAAGAGTCGGATTTCCAGGAGGAGAAAAGGTTCAAAACCTTTGAACACTTAGAAAATCCTCTAAGTCAGAGATAGCTGAAGCTCAAGAGGAGGAGCGACAGTGGTCGTTGGATCACAGTGAAACAGATCAAAAACCATCTGATCAGAGTAAGGTGCATGAGCCTTAGCGCTTCACACACTTAGGAGAGACAATTCACCAAGGGTTGAGAACTGAGATTTTCGAAGCCCGAAGAGCCAGAAACCTGAAGTAGAATCTCGGTTGTCAGAGCACAGGAACAGATCTAAGCCGTTAGATTGTTCAGGGTAAACTTCAATTGTCGAAACACCAGAGTGGATCTGAGCCATTAGATACCGTGAGTCTAGGAGGAGGCAAGTTTGAAACTTGATATTTCCGAAGTGTGGAGAGTCGAAGGGCCGAAGAGAATATGGACCATTGGATCCAGGAGGACACATGTCGACGGGTCGAAAGATCCAAAGGAAGGTGAAGATCGAAGTGTTGAAACACCCAAATCCTGAAGATTCGAAGAGCCAAGAGTTGTCAATCTATAAGTGGACACTTGTCAACAGATCGCAAGCTCTGGGTAAAGTTGTTGTGGAGTTTCAGTTGAGAACTAAGATTGTCGAACCCCGAAGACCTGAAGTGATTCAGAGCCATCGGATCTAGGAGAGACGTGGCATATATCCATGCACTTCGGGTAAAGTCTTGAAGTAATCCTCGATCATTAGATCAAGAGGACATGCGGTAGAAATCTGCATACTTTGCTGGGAGAGAAAAGTTGAGAGTTGAAAAGTCTGAAGTCTGGGTATGTGAAGGGATTGAAGCCATTGATCCGAGGAGGACACGCATCAGTGGATTAGAGTCTTCAGATAAAAGCCAAAGAAGGAAAGGGTTGAAGTTTGAGAACTTCGGAGTCCGGAGTTCTGAAGTTATAAGCAACGCTGATTTCACGAGACAGGTGTCCACAGATCGTCAGCTCTGGGGGATTGGAGTACAGAAGAGAGTTGGGTTTGAGATTTCAAAACCCTAAAGTCCGGAATTGCAAAGAGATCACATCTGTTGATCTCGGAGGGACAGATCTGGTCTATAGATTTGAAAGGCGTAGATCTTAACTGTTAGTTCAGACAATATTGTCAAGATTGTGAGAACGACGATCCCATATTATTTCAGGGACAAGATTTGCGTGGAATTTAAAACGTCGAGGGAGGGATGAGATCCAGATTGTGGTTTCGCCAAGAGGACATGTGGAGGTTTGAGGAGAATTTTGGGCCGAAAAGCAGTTTGATCCCAAACCACTATTGATCGCGCCCGAGATTGCGTGGTCACAAGGAGGCACCACCCAAGGTCATATCAAGAGGGGATCATTAGAAAAACAGCTAACGCTCAGTACTTTGAGATTTTGCAGCAGAGCGAAAGGGAAGGTCGCGGGTGCTATCAAACCTGCACCAAGAAGTCGAAAGGGATTGTTTTTAGATACACAAGGGAACCATTAAGGTTCCAGAGAGTCATTAGACTCCAGAATCGAAGATCCTTGACTGGGAGGTCGTGTATCCCTATGGGCGAGTAGGGGGGATGCATCAAATATGCATGTAATTGTTCCCAGATAATAAAGGAAATGAATGGAAAGATGCTTCCTTTATACTTAATTGAACATCTACCACCTATAAAGAGGTGGGACATTGTTTTATATTGTTATGACATGTGACCTGCTAGCCCAACTTAACGGCCATGATGGATTCCTCTTAGCAATATCCCCTTTGTGGGGATGCACCATCCCACAAGAGGCAAAAATGTCACATGGGGGAATCAAACCTTGGTAGGGTAATAACAAGACCCTTCTTTCACCTACTTGACAAATGTAAAGATCCGTGCAATTTTGTTTTTGATTTCTCCCTTAATTTTTCCTCATGAACCATTTGTCAATATTTTGGATGCCAATATTTTATACAACAGTAAATAAGTAATGACAACAAATTAATTGACAACAGATTTAATATCCTAATATATATTAGCAAAACAATATTTGAGACATCTTTTATTGCTAGTTTCAAGAGGGAATACATACACAACAGTCATCTCACAAATTGTTTAGATATGACCTTGCTTAATGATGCTTGTTACAGGTCTTATGTAAGAGAGTTCGGATGTTATATAATTGATGAGAAGTTGAATCGTTCCCCTCTTGGCCACCAGAAATGCTTGGGTTGTCACCTACAATCCCACAAGAAGGTTCTTCCAGGAATATGTCCTCTTATTAATAGAAAACTTGCTCCACTAATAGGGATATCAGTTACAGGTAATGGGTATTACACCCAACATCAAAGAATAAACCCAATCGATGATGATAACTCAGACCATATGTGAGATTTGTTTCCCCACACATACAATTCGACCCTGCATAAGGAAAAATCGGCCATAGAAGAGCCACTAACCCAACAAATGTGAGATTCGACCCCCAAGTCTGATACAAACGTCCAACAGTCACAAATACTCCCATTAGGATGATAAACTATTGGCCAACAACTCAAATCATTCCTCAATTCTCCCAATACTCACCCGACAATAGGCCATGAGTAGAATAATGTTGCCTCTCTGATTTATTTACGCCCAACAATCACAAAAGGCACCCAGAAAGAGAAGACTCGAAGAACAAGGAAGAATACATACTTCATCTGTCACAACACACCATTAAAGAGGCATTCGCGGCTCATAGAAGGTTTGTGAAAATAAGATTCGTGGGTACTAAATATTTGTAGGTGGTAATCATTTTATTTTCTATGGAGCTTAAGCATTTTCGGGTTTTCTTCAACCACGTAAGAGGAACGAAATTCCTCCAGAGGCATATGGAACTTGTTACATAAGTCACAACCACAAGCTATAGGAGGGATCTCGGTGACAAACCATGAACATAACATAAAAGAAGGGCGAAATACCTCTGAAAATTCCCATGGCCAGAAAATAAGGTGAAATACCTCCGAAAAATTCCATGCTTTAGAAAATTAGGGTGAAGGGAGGATCCAATTCGAATTTGACAGGGCGAAAATATATTTCCCTGCTCTCCTCTCAAAAATACCAGTGGGAGAAGGGTTTTTGATATAATAATTTTAAAATAAATTTGGGGCTATATATATTGAAATCCTCCAAAAACTTCTATAGAAATAATTCGCCCAATCAAAATTTGATACCCTTTAATTTCGCCCATGGGCGAAATTTCGCCCCTAAAATTTTCTATGTTTTTTTAGTAGTTGCAACACTCTCTTGGAGGCCTATAAAAACTCTCATCTTTGTTCCAATAATCTTCAATACCTACAAAAACACCCATCTAGGTGATTTATTTCCTCTTTCTCTTTGATCCATCTTCAACTCTTTGGTTAATTACTTCATCAAAGGAATGATGATGAATCAACCATAGGTTATTTACTTTCCTTTACTATTTTGTAGTTATCACTTGACTGTTGTTAAGACATAATAAAAATATCCTAATTAACCTACAACCATGGATTAACATAATCAACTATAAACCCTAATTAATCTAGTGGCCTTTATCCATTATTTTATCTATCTCTCTTCTCACCCTAGGGTTTCTTGATTTTTCCCTAAAACTAAGTGGTTATTCCACTCTCTCCTTCCTCCTTGTGGTAGTGTGAATCCATTCAATTTCTACAATTCCCTTGTCATATTATATTTTTTGAAGCTTTATTATGTATCAATCCTAGTAATAATGGCTCTATACTCAAAGAATATCTAAGTTTGGTCTTCACCATGCAATTTTGTATTAGGAATTAAAACAAGGTTCTTTGATATTAAATTGATCTGTATTCTAGTGGGAAAGTTAAATTTTCCCATATAAATCAGTATGGATTCTCACTATGTTTGATTGTCTTCGCAATTATTTATATTTAATCGATGAAAATAAAACAATTTAAAAAAAATTGATCACACATACAATTCTACACAATACACATATTTTTTAAACTAGAACCTTCCTCACAAGGAATAAAACTCTAATATGATATTGATCTATAATAGGTACAATGCTTACAATCATTTTTCTTCTAACTTCTAGAAAGTAAGCAATTAACTTGCAAAGCATTTTAGGAAATCTTGGAATTCTCATACAATGGCGTCAAATCTCTTCTATTGCACTTTCTCTCTTGACTATTTTTTCTTACAAACCTTCAACTTTCCTTTTGGTTTCATATATGTGCTTCCCTATTGTTGCTATGCTTGCAATTATTTAAAGGAACTCCTCTAATGTCTCAACTTCTTCCTTTTATGCCTTTTCCATTTAAGATTCAATTACATGTGGTTTGGTTACTTGCCAATTTGTTATCATCCTTTCTTGGGAGTTTTAAAATGCTCTTCAATTTTTGGTTAACACCTTCTTGTTGAAAGCTACACATGTGTTGATGCAAAGTCAACATGGAATAATGGGGTGGTTATATATTCTGAGGTGGATTACCTATCATGCCTAAGTTACATTTGACTCCTTTTCCTTCCCTTTTCCTTTTGTTTTCTTACAAATCTTGCAAAATGAAAGTCATGTGGAGTGCATAAGTGTGGAGGGGTGAACACGCCATCCTCCATTTTCCACATTCTTTCTTCTACATGATGACATCATGTAGAATGTGGAGGTATGCAGGGTTAGTCACATCATACTTTTATCCTACATAAACAAGTCCTAGATGCTTAGACTTTGCATGCTTGGGATCTCTTCTTGCATCAAATACTCAAGCAAGAATACCTTTGGAAAATTGAAGTCAATAATTATTTATTTAGATTGTACTAGATTTCAACATGTCCTAATTTTTGAAGTCATTGGTGTCATACTTCAACAAAAGAAAAAGGTATAAAATTTTCCAAAAGTTTATTCTTTGCCCTTTTTTACTCTTCAATTTGATATCAAGTTAGTTTTTCAAGATAAAAAATGAAACAATAACAAAACTAATTGGTAGTGCTATATTGTTGATATGGATACATGCATGATTAAAGAGTCAACTCTTCCAATGCTAGTTTCCTCACCTAATTGACCCTTTGGTAGGGTGAAGAGGAGGTAAGATTCATATAATTTAGACTAGGAAATGAACTAGTCCCTTTGACCAATGAAGATGATGCAATGCAATTAGCACTTTTTGAGACTTGGTCATTCACAAATCAATGGGATGAATTGAAATAAGGAAGAAAAACAATACCTTGTGAATTTGTAAATCCTTAGTTCAGGATTTTAGAATAATACTTCTTTTTAAATATGGTAGAGAAATGATGTCAATATGTAACCCTAGACATGTAAAGTTGTAATTAAACATTTAGATTCATATAGATTTTTGGGGTAAAGTTGAATATCTAACTTTGAATCTATCTACATTTTATATAAAGATAAAAGTGTTCAATATTGTTGTATTCTAAATATATAGGTGATAATAATAATAATAATAATAATAATAATAATAATAATTTATTTTTAAGGTCATAGCCAAGCTAGACACCAAATTGGTGTATGAGACCACCTCCGCCCAATTATTTTACTGATAAAGTTGAGACCACTTGATGGCGGTATAGAAGGACCTCTTCCAATTGGAGGTGAGAGCAAAGGGACACCATCACCTTAAAACTTGTCCCTCCCAAAACGAAGCATGCAGTTCGCATTAATGGCTTCTCCTTCGAAGGTTCCGGATGGACACTGACTCATATTTGTGTAGACAATGTTAAGGCACTAACTACACTGACACGTATTAAGGTCTCTCCAACATTGAACCAAACTATAAATCCCATTCTCATTTCGTGTACTGTAACCCACATTACTGGACACAGCATCACTCATTAGCTTGGTCAAAACATTGTCAATCTGCGAATCCAAACTCCTTGGATTCGCAGCTGTGCCGTTATTGCACCGTCCGGTAATTGCATCCCCCAATAAATGTAATGGTGAATAGAAGTTATGAGTTTCATATCTCAAAAAACATCCCACGAGAGTGATCTGTCCGTCTCTCGAACCGTTACAGTGTGCAAGAAGAGTCTTTGTGGCTTCTGAAGCGCATGCCCGACAGGTAGAGGCATTGAGGTCTCCCCTGCACAGAGCAAGACCGTACATCTTATCTCCATTCTCTCCATAACTTGAAATATTGTAGCCCGTCTTCGTAACGTTCTCAACCAATGAACTCAGAACCATCTTCAAGTTTCTTTGCAAAGCACTTCCATGTGCATCACCACCGCAAGTGCTAACTTGGAAATCAGTAACATTATCGGACTGAGCTGATGCTGATCTTAGTAGTAACAGCATGAAGGATATTGTAGCTAATTGAATGATATTCCTCGTGCAATTACAGACGGTGGAAGAAGCCATTCTATAATTGAGATCAATCTCTGCAATCGTAAGTTGAAAAGAGTCTGTGCTGCCTTTCTGCAATCGTAAGTTGAAAAGAGTCTGTGCTGCCTTTCTTTTATTAAGAACACAGGTAGAGAGGTAAGAGAAATTTGAGGTGCATAAAACACAGGTAGAGAGGTAAGAGAAATTTGAGGTGCATAAAACACAGGTAGAAAGGTAAGAGAAACTTGGAGTGCCGTGTTCAAGCGGACGAGGAGGTAGATACAAGGGCGGCTTGACTTGACTTTAGAATTCGAGGTGCATAAATTCGAGGTAGATACAAGGGCGGCTTGACTTGACTTTCTTTTATTAAGAACACAGGTAGAAAGGTTGATGCTGATGTTAGTAGTAAGAGCATGAAGGATATTGTAGCTAATTGAATGATATCCCTCGTGCAATTACAGACAGTGGAAGAGGCCATTCTATAATTGAGATCAATCTCTGCAATCTTAAGTTGAAAAGAGTCTGTGCTGCCTTTCTTTTATTAAGAACACAGGTACAAAGGTAAGAGAAATTTGAGGTGCATAAAACACAGGTAGAAAGGTAAGAGAAATTTGAGGTGCATAAAACACAGGTAGAAAGGTAAGAGAAACTTGGAGTGCCGTGTTCAAGCGGACGAGGAGGTAGAGACAAGGGCGGCTTGACTTGACTTGACTTTAGAATGTGAAAGCGCTTTGGCAATCAATTCTAGATTGCATTCAAACCACCGAACAGTCAAAACCACTGACCACCAGGAAATATCGTTCAATCATTTCTGTTTCGTCGAACTAACGGTTCCCTACTCGGAATTTCCTGCCTGCTTACTCTATAGTCTCGACAAATCAATTAGGATTTGTTTATTTATTGTACTGCGTTTTAGGCAGTATACATAGTGATGAGTTCTCTTTGACTATTCTATTAATTTGGGTTGACTTTATAATTTATAATTTTCAAAATCGCGAGTGGGATTTGTTTATTTATTTTTTATGTTCTTGAAGGACATATGGTCGTCACGCCATGTCCATTAAAATCACTATAAATCCGTTAAATTCGCCCACAAACTTTACCAGGAATCTCCAAAAATTATTTATGTTATTTTCTTCATATTCGATTTTCCTACATTGTCATTAGCTATTGAGAGGATGATGTAGGCCTGACGTTTTGTCATCCGCATTCATTGCATCCATTTAAGTTGGTGGCGATCGAATTTAACATGGAGGTTTTTAGTTTCTCGTTTATGGTTTCAGCGTTCACTACTCCGCAAAGCGTTAACTTGGTGGCAAGGTGGGAATAACTATGAGGGTTTTTTCGATTATTGTTTTCCTATTGAAGAGTTGGGACAACTCTCTCCTCTAGTTCTATTTCGTTTATTGGGATGTCTTATTTTGGGGTCAATGGGGGTTATAGGGCACTTGTATGGGGTTATAGGGCACTTGTGTGGACCTGCTTTGCTCCATGTAACTTTGTTTGTCACTTCTAGTAGCATTGTGGCTTTGCATAGTCTTGTACATTGTATTGTAGGTATATTTACTAGCACATTTGATTTATAACCAAGAGGGTTTATACATATCTTAAATGGTGCCTTGTTTTTGCTAGTTGTGTAATGGTAATAGTGTTCTCCTTAAAATTTCGCACAACGCTCTTCTCTAGTTTTGTTTTCTCTATTAAGGTGCCTTATTTTGGAGGTCGATGGGGGTGGTAGGCATTGCAATGAATGCATTAACTTGGTGGCATAAACAATAAACAAGAGGGAGTTAACTTGATCGTAAGTGGGCTTAACCTAGAGCTTTCTTGTTTCTCATTTAGCATTTCTTTGTTGAAAAGTTTGGACAACTACCTCTTCTGGTTATGTTCTATTTATTGGGGTGTCTTTCTATGGAGGTCAATGGAGGTGGCAAGGCGTTGGTGTGAACCTACATTTCTTTTGCTGGCATTGTAACCTTGCATAGTCCTATACATTTTTATATTGTGGCCATGTTTTAATGGAGATATGTTATATTCTTTGCATGTGGAATACGCCAAGAGAAAATCGATTAATCGCATTAGTTGAGGA
>SNQJ01S0012766.1:42278-56876 GCA_010110895.2 Picea sitchensis | reverse complement strand
ATAAGTTATGGGATAAATTAGGGAATTTGTATTAGTCAAATTCCCTATTAAAAAAATTGTTTCTTCAAAAGAAGCCATATCATCTTAGGATGGATGATGTCAACTCCATCATGGAGCATCTAAGTTCCTTTAATACTCTAGTAGTTTGACTTGCCTTTATTGATATTAAGATGGAGGAAAATGATAAGTGTATTACCCTCTTATGTTCTTTCCTAGACTCTTGGGTATTTTGGTTGTAACAATTGGTAGTACTACTCAATACGCATTCAAGTTTGAGGATGTAGTTGCATCCTTGTTATTTGAGGAAATGAGGAGAAAATCTATGAAGGGTGTGGCAAAGGATGCCTTATTTGTGAGACATTGCCCTATAAATAGAAATGAAAATAAAACTTTGCACGATAGATATAAATATCTAGGACAATGTGTTGGAACATCAAGACATGTTGGTTCATCACACTTCTTCTGGAATCAGTTGGTCGAGCAGTCAACCTACATATGGAAACAATTGGTTGGAGGATCGACCAGATCTCTACAATAGTCGGTTGAGTAGTCGACAAGTCTATCGATTGGACAATCGACTAATCAAGAAATCGACTACTAGTTGGATGCATGGATGGTCTGGTCGAACATCCTTATCGAGCTAACTAGACAATGCATATTTGACGGAGTCAAATCAAACAATCAATGGTTATATGTGGACAAGATCCTCTCGATTTCATGGAATTTGGTTATATATTGAAGCTATAAATAGCATACCCTATGGGTTATTATCATCAAGTGATCAAGTGATATCATTGTTGTGTACAAGATGTCCAATATGCATTGTGATGTTCTGATCACAATGTGTTGTGCTTAAGTGTTTTAATGGTGTCTTTAGACACCACCTCTTCTGTCTTCAAAATTGTATTTCCTCTTCAATTATTTGCGGAACTATTTCTTTGCTTCGTATCAGCTTCCACCCTATTCCCCAACATGGTATCAGAGATGATGGTTTGAAACCTTGTTTGTTATTCACAAATATTGTTGAGTCTAATCTATTGTGTGATTGACTATGGGCCAGTGGTTTACCAATTGTAACTTGTTGAAATGGAACATTTTTGTCTAGATACCAAAGATGACTTCGATGATTGATCATGTAGTTCTGAATGGATCAAATTATGTAGTATGGGCACCAGACATGGAAACCCTACTAAAAAGTAAAGGATTTTGGCAGTATACAAAGACTGTGATTCCAGATCCAGCAGACAATCAGACAAAGTTCAATTTTGATAGAAAGAAGGATGAGGTTGTGGCAGTCATCATGACCTATATCTCGCGCCGAGAGATTCATTTTCACCTCAATGGAATCAATTTCCCTCATCAAGTATGGAAGAAGATAAATTCGTTGTTTGACAAAGTCGATGAAAGCCACGTCATGCAGTTGGAGAAAGAGTTGATCTCTCTTGATCATCATTCTTTTAACAAAATAAAGGACTATATAGTGTGTGTAAAGGAACTCCAATTGAATTTGGGCGAATGTGGAAATAATTATCAAAATAAAGACGAAAAACTCATCGAGCTGGTCCAGATGAATTTGAGAACACCATTTGACGTATTTATTTCGACTTTCCATACCAGGTGAGAGACATGCAAGGAAGATGGTAAGAACTATACCTTTGAAACTTTTTGTGGTCTTTTAATTACTGATCAACACAGATAGCTTGAAGAAAACAAGCTTGGTGGTAAACATCAAGCCCACTTGCTCAAGGGAAAGAGCAAGTTGAATTAGAGGGTCCATGTGATGAAATATTTTTTGAAATTTTGGTATGCTCGTTTAACCATAGACAATGTCACATCATTATCACCCAACCATAGGCATTCATATATGCCACCTCCGAGCACACTAACCTTTACTTAGAATAATTCTGGCAAGCCTACTCCATAACCAATAGATAAACCCTAGATGCTAACTGCAACATCAACTAAAGACAAGTAGAGCACTCCTTCTCCAATGATAGCGCACAAGAGAGATAGTTTCCATATCCACAGAATAAGTGCCATACACAACTGTAGCAGCTGCAACTGCACTACTCTCTCAACCTTGTGCCATACTTAGCAAGAATATCACCAAGAGGATCACTTGATATCACTAGAGAGAGACCAATACCAAGAGATGACCATACGCCCTTATTCCTCCTTGCAACTGCAACTGCAACTCTCCATAAGACTTGCACTCTGACTAGGCATCCAAATGAGCTAAAACATCCTCTATTTATATTAATTTGTCCAGTGACTTTTATGTAAATGTGTTGAACCTGCACATAACAGATCTAGCTAGAAAATACTACACACATTTGCAAAGAGAAATTAAGACAGAAAAAGAAAGAGAGAAAGAATGGAAGAATTCTCATTAACCGTATTCCACACTCAAAGAGTGAATAATTTGCAATAGATATAGGATACATGAGTAACTAATGATCCATAGTGGTTTTCTAGAGTGATTTGGATACACACCAGCAGTTACGGGAGTGAACTTCCACTTAGTCTAGTCTCTCAGACAGTTACGGGAGTGAACTGCCACCTAGTTGAGTTAACTAGTCAACTAGTCTTCAGTTAACTGACTAAACAAAGAGTAGTGAGGAGTTAACTTGGGAAATCAAGGGTAATTCCAGTCTGGTGATGATCCCAAGGAAAATGCACATTAGTTGGTGATGATCCCAATGTTGCATGGTGATAAAACCAATACAACATCTAAACTCAACTCAACTAGTCAAACTAAAGTGTCAACTGAAAGAGAATATTTTCCAGATGGAATATTCTCCCCCAAAATATAGGAGACTAGATAATCACTAATTATGACCAATAAACAAGGAAAAACCTTAGGAAAAAAATAAATCCTAGGTGTGTGTGAAGTAACTCCAACACCCCCCTTGAACATCACTATGGTGAAAATAAAGAATGGGTCCCGGCAATGAGGCCATGTTAGGTACCCAAATACAAAAGATACACTCAAAATAAAGTGAGGAAAGAGGGAAAATCTCATGGGAAACCCCCCCCACACCTCAAATTACAATGCATAAAAAAGAATAAAATGAGAAGGAACAAAATGCAGTTGCTAAGCAACCTCGTCCTTCACTCCAAGAAGACCTCGCAACTGTGCAAGTTTGTGCTTGTTGAAGATTTTGTTGAAGATGTAGATGTCTGCACAGATCTGATGAAGTAGATGAATCATTGATATTTCCACACATATCCACTTTATCTTCTTGTAATGAATAAGATCCAAATAAATTTTGGATGAAATTTTAAAAACCGTGCGGCTGTTTCCGGAAAAATGTTGAAATTTTGTTGATTTTAAAATGATCATAACTTCACTTTCCAGACTCCGTTTCGGATGATATTTTTTTTGAAATTGGATATTTTCCCAAGAGTAATTCAAATATCCAATTTTTTTCTACAAATTTTGCTCATAAAATATCAAAATGGAGTCTGATTTGCGCGACTCTCTTTTTGTCTCCTGAGATGCATGCATGGTGCATGCAAAAGTGTCTGCATGTGACTCCTGAGATGCATGCCATATATCTTCCACATGAATTTTAGAAAACAAATATGAAATGGATTAGACATCATCTTCAATTAATGGAATACAAATTTCTGCAAACACTTGTGTAGAAGACTCTTCAGAATAAGAAGCTTGATCTTCTGACAGTTTCTCTTCTGGCTCTATCTTTCCAATCCCCTGCATGAAATATTCACAATCTTATTTATTCCCAAATAAAACCTCCAATCTGGTCCATAATTCATTTGGAGTGAATTCTTATGAGACATCACATACTTGATGGAGAATTTTAGGAGAAATAAATTAGATGATACATCCTATGGACATATCTTGTCTATTGAGAAAATCATTTTTCTCATCGACAGAATCAGACTCTACTTCCATTGCCATAGTTATTTGGTACAAGCCTCTGCATCTAAGAAGAAACATAATTTTTGTCTTCCATTCCAAATAGTTATGAGGTGTGAGAAGTATTTCCGGCGAATAATCCATCTTTTATGCGTTCTTCAATCTTCAGTACTTGCAAAAAATAATTTGGTGTAGTTTTTTCTTAGAAGTCTGTCGGATCTGATACCATGTAAATGTGTTGAACCTGCACAGAATAGATCTAGCTAGAAAATACTACACACATTTGCAAAGATAAATTAAGAAAGAAGACGCAAGAGAGAAAGAATGGAAGAATTCTCATTAACCGTATTCCACACTCAAAGAGTGAATAATTTACAATAGATATAGGATACATGAGTAACTAATGAGTCATAGTGGTTTTCTAGAGTGATGTGGACACACACCAGTGGTTACGGGAGTGAACTACCTCCTAGTCTAGTCTCTCAGACAATTACGGGAGTGAACTGCCACCTAGTTGAGTTAACTAGTCAACTAGTCTTCAGTTAATTGACTAAACAAAGAGTAGTGGCGATTTAACTCAGGAAATCAAGGGTAATGCTAGACTGGTGATGATCCTAAGGAAAGTGCACATTAGCTGGTGATGATCCCAATGTTGCATGGTAAAAAAACCAATGCAGCATCTAAACTCAACTTAACTAGTCAAACTGAAGTGTGAATTGAAAGAGAATATTCTCCAGATGGAATATTCTCCCCTAAAATATAGGAGACTGGATAATGACTAATTATGACCAATAAACAAGGAAAAACGTTAGGAAAAAAATAAATCCTAGGTGTGTGTGAAGTAACTCCAACATTTTCTAGCTGGGTTGATCTAACTTTTGGGTAATTATATTTTCTGTTTATTTTTTTCATGTGGAGCAGACTTGTATTTCTGAAGATAATATTTAATAGTTTAGGGTTTCTACACATCTGTTTAGTGGTTCACTTGCTTTCAAAATATTCTATTCTAAGTCATAGATTACACGTGGAGATTAATAACTACCCAAACATAGACAATATTGTAGCTCGTTTTGTTAACATTATCAATTAATGTTAGTAGACAGACCATTAAAGAGAGAGATAATTTGGATTTTGGAGTGAATCGAGTGATATTCATTGTGCGTGAAATTACAAACCTTGTTGGAAGGGGCCATTCTGTCATTGAAATCAATCTGTGGAAAACTTGCAAAAGTGTTAGCGCTGTCTTTCTTTTATGAAGAATACCTCGGTTGGAGTTCTGTGTTGCACTAGACGAGGAAGTAAAGACAAGAATTACTTTATAGCTCGAAGTTGATGAGCCTAACAAGTGACAGTTTTGTATCTTCATGAAAGTTGTGAAAATGCTTACGCAAGTTAAGTTTATCCTTACTCGGAATTTCATGGGCGTTCTTACAATATTGTAATTCTAAAACTTGCAAAAGTGTCAGCGCTGTCTTTCTTTTATGAAGAATACCTCAGTTGGAGTTCCATGTTGCACTAGACGAGAAAGTAAAGACAAGAATTACTTGATAGCTCGAAGTTGATGAGCTTGACAAGTGATAGTTTTGTATCTTCATGACAGTTGTGAAAACGCTTACGCAAGTCAAGTTTATCCTTGGAATTTCATGGGCATTCTTACAATATTGTAATTCTCAAGGTTAGTAAAGACAAAAGTTACATGACTTGATGATCTTTATACGTGACACTTTTGTATCTTAGTGATTGGAAAACTAGTTGTGAAAACACTTTAGCAAGTCGAGTTTATCTTCGCTATCTTGAACCCGTCAAAACCACCAATTCGTCCAAATAAACGTCTCCCCACTCGAAATTTCATGGCTGAGCTTACAATACAGTAATTGTCAAGATTAGTAAAGACAAGAGTTACTTGACTTGACGGTTCAATGTTGATGAGCTTGATACGTGACAATTTTGTATCTTCCTGATTGGAAAAGTAGTTGTGAAAACACTTTTGCAAGTCAAGTTTAGCTTTGCATGTCAAAACCACCAACAACCAGTGAATGTCGTTTAATCATTTAGGATTCCTCCAAATAAAGGGCTCCCTACTCGGAATTTCATGGCTAAGCTTACAATTGTTGGAAATATCAAATTAGATTTATGAGTTGATAATGTCAAGTTACTTCTAAATACTTTCCTACAATACTTTATTTTCATCATCTAATACCATATGAATGAAAGACAAACTTTGAAAAAGCAAGTCACTTGCTGGGCCTAGTGATTGAGAAACCATTGGCATTAGATGTTCTTAGTTAAAATTGACGGCCTTTCTAGTGTCAAATCAAATTTCCAATTGCTTGGTTGAAAATTGATCAATGATACCTTTCCAATTCCATGCTCCACGTCTCATTCCACTTCCATATTATCTAAGCCTGACTTGGAGTTTCTCTAGCCAATTTCATTTGAAAATGGTCAAAATGTATTTTATGCATTCTAAGGAGTAATATACAATATTAATAAAACTTCAAAAAATAAGATTTTCTAGGAAAGTAAGTCGATTGTTGGAAACATCAAATTAGATTAATGAGTTGATAATGTTAAATTACTTCTAAATGCTTTCCTACAATAGTTCATTTTCATCATCTAATACCATATGAATGAAAGACAAACTTTGAAAAATCAAGTCACTTGTTGGCCCAGTGATAGAGAGACCTTTGGCATTAGATGTTCTTAGTTAAAATTGAGGGCCTTTCCAGTGTTAAATCAAATTTCCAATTGTTTGGTTGAAAATTTATCACTGATACTTTTCCAATTCCATGCTCCACGTCTCATTCCACTTCCATACTATCTAGGCCTGACTTGGAGTTTCTCTAGCCAATTTCATTTGAAAATGGTCAAAATGCATATGATGCATTAGCATGCATTCTAAGGAGTGATATACAAGATTAATAAAACTTCAAAAAATAAGATTTTCTAGGAAAGTAAATCAATTGTTGGAAACATCAAATTATATTTATGAGTTGATAATGTCAAATTACTTCTAAATACTTTCCTACAATACTTCATTTTCATCATCTAATACCATATGAATGAAAGAAAAACTTTGAAAAAGAAAGTCACTTGTTGGCCCCAATGATAGAGAAACATTTGGCATTAGACGTTCTTAGTTAAAATTGAGGGCCTTTCTAATGTTCATGTCAGTGAGTTTCTACAAGGAGGCATAATGACCTAGGAGCTCCATGAAACCACTCGAGGCATGTCCTACCATAGGTACCTTGTTTTCCTTCATTCCTAGGTTCATGGTTTTTCAAAAAGAGCTACTGTGAAATTTATTATGGTTTCTTGTTCATGGTTTGTCAAATATGCATGGTGAACGAGCACTATTTTTGATAAATGAAGAGTGTACATATGGTTTTCTTCCATGGCCGGGCTTTTATTATTTCTCACATTACTTTTTCAAAAGACTATTTGTTTCTCCATTTTTATGTTTTATTCAAGTGATAGTGTAAATACTTAGTGATCACATAAAATTTTAATGAGAAGGGAAGGTGGAGAGGTTTGAACCATTGACATCACCCCTCCATCCTTTTCCTCTTCTCCTTTTTCCCCAAAATCCCAACCACGTTTACTTTATTGTTTGGTCCTCTCCCCTATATCCTATACTCAAAAGTCATAAACCCTTCCCTATTCCCTTAGCCCCTCCTCCACTCCCTATCCTATATGATCATTTCCCATAATCTCATTAAATCCCTACCTCATAATACCTCCCCCCAACTATTCCTTACCCCTTTACTATCCCCCTAACCCCCCCTTCACCATGTAGCCCCTAAATCAATACCATTTTTCCCCTTCCCATCCATTTATCACCTTTCCTAAGCCCCAACCCCTAATCCCTATCCATCCAAACCAATTTATATTACCCTCTCTAAGACCTCTTCTTGCACACACAAAAAATCAGCAAGTCCTTGACACTATAGCTACACCCTAACCCCTCCATTTTCTACACAAATTTCCTCTTCCCAATATTTGGCCACCACTACCCTCCCCATTGGCAAGGCCTTTGCATTATAGAAATTTTGAGGTAAAAAATGGGTCTCAAAACAAAAGAATGTACTTTAGAGAGATGGAGAATTTTGTTCATGTTAGAGGTTACTGACATTTCAATCCACAATATAGGATCATCATCAGGAGGTCGTTAATATTAACAACCTCCTAATGAGTTTGTTAAGCTTAATAACCTCCTAATTATGATTATGGCTTGTGGATCGAAACGTCAAGTAACCTCTAACATGAATGAAGTTCTCCATCTCTCTCAAGCTGTAACACCCTGTTTCCCTCAGTCTGTAAAAAATAACTATAGTGGCCAAGAACTATGACAAACTCAAAGATGTGAATGTTTGATTTGACAGACCTTTGTATAAAAGGTCGATGAATGTAAATTATGTTATGAATATGTGTTGCATGACTATTGGGAGGGGGATGTGCTAAAAGAGACTACGATGGCTAATGAGAGGTGGTGGAAGGGACATGGAATGGTCGCATTAACTTCCACCAAGCCAGTACCATACTGGTTTTTACTTGCTCAAAGACCAAAGCAACTCTCTGACCCTGGAATGGATTTTTCGTCAGATTGGTAGGTGGGGAGGCTCCTCAAGAGTTAATGAGGGGATGGGGGTGAACCGCCCATCCGTAAAAGATCCCAGACCTGACCATGGATGGGGAAATTCGTGCCACACGCAATCTTGCAGAGAAAAAGAAAGAGAGGAAGTGTGGTAAAGGGTAGAGGGAGAGCATGAACGACGGGGATCGTGGAAGAGAACTGGAGAAAATCTGGAAAACAAAGGGAGTCATGAACATAGGAGAAGGAGAGTAACCTTCATCCTGGATTATTTTTCTATATTAGGAGAAGGAGAGTAACCTTCGTTCTTGACTTCCGTTGAGCTGGAAGTAGGAGACTGTATCTCAAAGCATCGTGGTCTAGCTTGGTGGTGGCTAGTGGTAAATCCATTTGGAGTCACTGAGCCTACGGTTGGGTGGAAACGAGCACCCCTCTCAGTAGTTGCATCACGCCTGGTGGATCTGATAAGTGTTTTATGCCTCGTATTTTGAATTGAATATCATGAATACATGCTCATGTTTATATGCCCATAATGATTTATGTGTGGAATGATTGCCTGGTGTTTTAGACTGGAAATAATGGATGTATGTGTATACTTACATGCCATAGTTGGTTTCTATACAAATGATTAAGTCTGGGGTATGAGTTCGCTCCACCGAGAATCGTCTTGTTTGCTTGATTCTCATAATATTCTAGGAAGACTACTCGAGAGTACTCTTCCATGGGAATTACCCCATAAACCTTGGAACTATACCGAACCTTTACCCAGAGACTCGACTAAGATTAGGGACAATTGCCTAAGAACCGTCTGAAGGTTCATGCGATCTGGGTCGGGAAACCTTATGCAAGAAAGAGTAGCTCTCTAAGATCTCAGAGTCGTGGGAGTTTGAAGCTCCGAGAGGTTGAATTTCGTGATTCAAGCTCAGAAAGGATAGTGAGTACAATTATCGAAAGAGAATACCCCATCGTTTGGTAGACGAACGCTCGAAATCCTTTCGGAAATACCCCAGACCTGTCAAGACCGATGGATCTAGAGGAGAAGCGCAAGCATTAACATCTCGATCCTTTTAGCCTTCGCAAGTAGCGATGGGATCTAGGACCATAGATCCAAGGATCTGTCGGAGCTCTATTGACTGTCGATCTTAACCTTTGCATAGGTGGGAGAGTGGATTTGAAAAAATACTGAAAGTCCTGAAGTATTCAGAATCGTTCATTGGCACAGGACGCATGGCATTCGGGTAGCATTTCGTTGACTCGTGACTTGGAGTGGTCAAGGGTAGGACTGCACGAACTCATGATTCGTGAAATCGCGACGTGATCGTGGTCATTGGATCCAAGCCACGGGAGAACCATTGGATCAGAACCTCCACGTGGTATCGTGTATCGGGGGTTCGAAGGTTGAAAGAATCTCCTTTCGACCGTAGAAGTCGTGAAGTGTCGAGCATCAAAGGCTCGTGCAAACACGTGGCACACCCATTAGGTGGGGACCGCATGGTTGACAGGTGGTGTAACAACNAATCACCCAGAGAAAGGTGGGAGCGGGTGACAGGTGGTGGACACATGTCACCTTGGAAAGAATCAACCCATTGTTGACTTATCCTAGCTCGGGGTTTCACAGGATGAAGAAGTTGCACCTTGATCGCTAAGGTCGTAAAACACCGAGAGCCGAGGTCTCATGCGATGGGAGGCAACGATATAGCTCATAAGAAGAGCACAGTGGAGGAGACAAGTGGCGTGTACGCATTGCTTGGTAGAGTCCACGTAACGTTGACCTCTTGCGTCTTGGGGATTCGCAAAGGAGGATCATGAGGGCTCAACACTCCAACTAGAAAAGTCGTGAGTTGCGAGTAGTGCTAGTGTTTAGCCTAGCCTACGTTTATATGTAGCAGGCGCTAGTGAGGAGGGAGACATACCCATATCGCATCTCGGGTATCGGCTTTTTGAGAAAAAGGAGTCGAGAGCCTTGACTCTCCAACTCGCGAGTTGGGAGAGGCACTTGCGCTAAGGCTAGGTTGTGGTCACTTGGAGGAGGATAAGGGAAGGGATATGGTCTGTGGTAGGCCCCATAGAAATTCGCGGATTCTGTCCCTCGAAGAAAAAAAAGACGAAAAATCTAGGTTGTCGTAGTAGGTGTGTGACAAATTGGTATCAGAGCATGGTTACAACACTTGGCCTTCTTGGGCTCATGAATGAGTTGCGCAAAAACTGTATTTGAAGTACTCTTAAAAGGAGTAACCCTCTATCTTAACCCCCTTTATCAAAAGTTGAAGTTAAGAATGAAAATTCCTATTGTGTGTATGCATTTGAAAAATATGAATTATGCGCTGGTTATGAATGNATATATCTAACTAAACTACTAATAAATATACTAAACAAATAAATGACAAACTGACCTGGAAACGCTCCAGATTTGTCCTGTGTATGATGACTGTTTAAGTAGATCAGAGGGAGAAAACCCGCTCTAAATTATCCAGAAGCTTCTCGTAAACGATACACTGCAATGCTCTTCAAGTTTGATTACAGGACAAACAAGACATAAAGATCACAACAATCATATAATTTATAAATCTGTATGTAAAGACTTATACATGATAGTTCAATTGATGAAGAAGAGAAATCTGTCATTCATAAGATGAACTAAGTAATTGCTATATTCTTTAAATTAGTGAAAGAAATCAGGCATGGATCATATTAATTCAATCATATCATTCTGCAAAAGATTGTGATAGCTAAAGTAGTCACTAATCAAATACAATTTGATAAATATAAACATGAAACAAAAGATTTATATTATGAAAGCGAAAGCTGTAGCAGAACATCAACTTCTGTCTCAGTTTGTATTAAAAATCCATAGCCTGGTTCTCCCACAAGTGAGGATGATCCTTATTACAAAAATAATAAGTATTTATAATTTTTTCCACAGGGTAAAACCTCCATGTCGAAGTTATCAAACTGTTTACATAAAATCTGGGAAGATCTCCCAAGTTCAACTAAACTAGGAAACTACAATAAAAGTAATCACACAAATATCCTCTAGACTGCCGATCAAATCCTATGCAATTCGAATTCACCTGAAAAGGACCAGAAATGAACAAGTTAGAATGATATTTGTCAAAGAAAATAATGAAAATCTAAATCTGTAGACTAGCTACAGAATCTTCTGATTCTGTAGCTAGTCTAAAATAAGATACAGAATCAGCGTTGAAATTAATTGAAAATCTTTTAAAGAATTCCATTTAATTGACATCCAATAGCCATTTGAAAATGAATTATTTAGTTTGAAATAATTATACCATTTGAAATCAAACAGGATCATAATGACTACAGAGATAGGCATACTCTGTTTTATTTGTTACCACCAAGTTGGGTGACAAAATCATATGGAACAACAATGTAATCGTTTCACAACAAATCGAATCCAACAATTATGAAATCGTTTTGATATCAATTGAAACGATTATAATCAAAACCAATGGCAAGAAACTGTTACGCTGCCTTGTCAACAGGAAATATGAATTTGACAAGATCTTTTTTCAAATCGTGATAACTGTTGACACAACAAATGATTCATGCCATGAAAAGATCAATTCGAGCTGGCGCTAAAATCAATTCAAACAAAATCGTAATAGGATCGATCAATTAATAACATAGTTCATAATAGATATCCGATCGTTTTTCATTGCACAGTGAGTAAACAAGATCGATTGACTTCAATCACAATCGTTCCAATCAAACAAATTATAACCGGGTTTGACCAATTCGTTTCACAAAATTAAAATCAAACAGAGCATCAATTATAATCCGAATTCAACTCATAAAAATGATCGAACTAACAACAATCCAATAAAGCAAATCAATCGGCTGGGGTATAGCATAGTTGTCATGAATCGAATCCATTCCATGATTCATGCGCACTTGTACAGACTTAAATGAGCATATTGTTTTTATAAAGACAGAGTAGTTCACTCCACATTAAAATCAAACAGAGTTTCATTTCCAATTTAGAAAATCATAGGACACAGCATATTGAAAAATCGTTGACCAATCACAGCATATGGATCATAACGAAATCAAATCTGAGCATAAACGTGTTCTAAACTGAGCATGAAAAACTTCCTTTTCAAATCGGGTACAAACCAATCCAGTCAAAAACAAACTATCAATTTTGTTAACTCACTCAGGTATACCAACAAATCAGATCCATCGAAAACCAATCAAATCGAAATGAAAATCTATCGGAGTCTAAACTGGGGATGATCAAATCTTATATCCAAAACGAAATTTCGATTTATTTTTAGCAAAGCAACACAATATACATGAAGAACACATTATGAAATATAAACAGAGATATTCGAAGCATAACAAGGCTATTTGAACACCGAATTTCAATCACGATATTACTCATGGTCATTCACAAAATAAAACGATGTCAAAAATCATACTTGTACAGCGACGAGACAGATTGATCATGCCAATTTAGAGTTGATAACTACCATAGCCGATTCAATGTTTTTGAAAAGGATCGAGCCTGTTGTCTTCTGTTTCTTATCAGCTTCTTGGAGTTGGTNATACCATCAAGTCCGAATCAAGGGTGAAGACATCCACAAAACTGCCTTCAGGATGAGATATGGTCACTATGAGTTTGTGGTAGTACCATTTGGATTAACCAATGCCCCTGCCACTTTTATGTGCTTGATGAACAATGTGCTTAGCAAATTTCTAGACAAATTTGTATTGGTTTTTATTGACGATATATTAATTTACTCCAAGAATAGAGAGGAACATGAGGAACATCTTAGATTTGTGCTTCAAGTGCTAAGAGAACATCAACTCTATGCCAAATTTAGCAAGTGTGACTTTTTCCAGAAGCAAATACATTACTTGGGCCATATCATATCTGAAGAAGGAGTAGTAGTAGACCCTGACAAGATCAGGTCTATCATGGAATGGCCTACCCCAAAGGACGTTTCAGATATCATATCCTTTATGGGCTTAGAAGGATACTATAGGAGATTTATAAAAGGATTCTCTAGGATTGGTTGTCCAATCACTGCCCTCCAGAAGAAGGGAGCTAAATTCACGTGGACACAAGAATGTGAATAAAGATTTCAATCCCTAAAACATTTACTGATCCATGCACCCATGTTGAAGATTGCCGATCTCAAAGCTGACTTCCTCGTGTGCACAGATGCCTACAAGGAAGGGCTCGGAGGAGTCCTTATGCAAGGAGGAAGTGTAGTCTGCTATGAATCCCAAAAATTGAATGAGCACGAAGTCAAATATGTGACCCATGATCTAGAACTGGACGCCATAGTGCACGCCTTAAAAATGTGGAGGCATTACCTCCTGGGAAGGAAATTTGTACTTATGACAGACCACTATGGATTGTGATATCTGTTTGACCAACCAAATCTCAATGCCAGATAAGCTAGGTGGATGGCCCTTCTTAGTGAGTTTGATTTCAAAATCAAACATATCAAAGGAAAGGAAAATAAGGTGGTCTATGCCCTTAGCAGAAGTATGAAAACAATTCTCCTAATAGAGGTGAGCACCTGCGAGATGAATGTCAAGGAAAGAGTCAGGAATGCACAAGAAACAAACACATTCTTCCAGACCATGACCTCGTACCTAGAGCAAGAACCCACAGGGATAAAGTATGAAGGCTACCAGATGATAGATGGAGGTATGCTAACTTACAAAAACAGATTGCATATTCTAGATTGTGATGACTTGAAGAGGTTGATAATGGATGAACTACATAAAATACCATATACTGGTCATCCAGGATACCAGAAGATGATCACAGCCACCAGGAAACAATTCTATTGGCCTGGATTGAAGAAGGACATAGCTAAGTACTTAGCCAAATGCATAGAATTCCAACAAGTTAAAGCAGAACACCGACACCCAACAGGGTTATTACAATCTCTACCAATCCCATAATGGAAATGGGAAACCATCTCCATGAATTTCATTATCGGATTACAAATGTCGACTAAACAGAATGACACCATCATGTTAGTGGTGGATAAATTGAGCAAGTATGCTCATTTTATCCCTGTCAAGTCGAATTTCAAGGCAATAGACATCGCCAACATGTTCATGAAGGAGATATTCAGACTAC